>CM037852.1:13620219-13820676 GCA_021234595.1 Delia radicum | reverse complement strand
TATTTCGATCACCATATTTTTACAATTCACCATCACCGCTTTAATATTGGGTTGTACCTTAATTAACATTTTAATATTTTCTACAAATTTTTCATCGAAAGTAGCTTGTTGCTTTTATGTTTTGGCTGTAGTCGTAGAGGTTTTCCCCTTATGCTACTACTGCAACTGCTTGATTTTAGATGTTGAGGATTTGGCCAATAATATATTTCACTCATCTTGGATAAATCAAAACCCAGCTTATCGAAAAATGATGAGATTTTTTTTTGCAACGTGCTCAACAGCCAATGATGTTGACGGCAGGAAAATATATCCAATAAATTTGAATAGTTTCATCAGCGTAAGTAATGATTAACTTAAGATGCACAGTGGGATAGAATCATAATATTTGGAAAATAATTGAGTCATGGATCAAAATTACGTTCTATAATTAAAGGTTTTATGGCACATTAACCCTTTACTGCTTGGTGTTACATATTATGTAAAGATACCCATACACTTTGCAATATTATTGCAAATATTATTGGCGTTTTTCCCCGCACAGTGCAATAATATGTGGCATACTTTTGCACCAAAATATGGCACCACTCCTTTGTTCTGTAATGGAGGGAATAAAAATTTCACAATGTGGCCAACACACTATAAATATTTTTTACATTTCTTGGTTGCGCAATAAGAATCAGAACCTTTTTGATTTTTTTTTTCAATATATTGTACAACCTTGACATACACACTGGTAATATTTTGCACAATAGCAAAAGTGCACAAGGAATATTGCGAATAATTGACTGAATGCAGCGCCAGATATAAGTAACATTTTTTTATTAAATACGATAAATCCACATCTCAATGTAATATTCAGCAGCTTTTATGTCCAAAACAAAAGTTAATTTGGAGATATAAACTTTTTTGTGACGATAAAATTTAAAAAATTTTTAAATAGTGAATTTTTATTGTTGATCTAATATAAATTGTATGTGAGTTGTTGGTTAGTTCGGTTCAAGATCATGAAAAATTTTTCATATTAACAGAAAAATTATAATTTTATTTGTGATAATTTACTTTAATTAACAGAAAAAACAATTAGAAAAAAGTTATTTGACACCTGCATGAATGGAGTAACTTTCTAGTCCCGCAACGGCCTCATCAACATTCTTCGTGCCTTAAAGTGTTAAATTGTAAACATCATCTATTTAACTCAACTAGTTTAGGTTAAAAATGTGCCGTAACTTAGTTTTTGAGTATGACGAAATTTACTGCGAACTTATTTTCTATAAAGCTATGTTTAGTTGTTAATTATTACCACAGTTGCCAGTTCAACTAATTAAGTTGAAATTTGACTGGCAGTTATTTCAAATGTCATCATATTCTATCCTTACATTGTAAGTGAAGGAAAATCAAACTTGAAGATTTTATTCGTTTTTCAACATATGTCTAGCATATATATTAAGCGAATTTTGCACTGTACCTTGTGAGTGTTTTATAGTGAATTTTTATTGTTGATCTATATAACTTGTATGTGAGTTGTTGGTTAGTTCGGTTCAAGATCATGAAAAATTTTTCATATTAACAGAAAAATTATAATTTTATTTGTGATAATTTACTTAATTAACAGAAAAAACAATTAGAAAAAAGTTATTTGACACCTGCATGAATGGAGTAACTTTCTAGCCCGCAACGGCCTTCATATAGTATTTAAATAATAACAATTAATAGGCAGTAAAAATTAAAAAAATATTTAACAACTAATTAGATATAAAGTAAAAATTATAAGCTTTCCAACACACATATCGCACACCTAGTTCAAAAGTGACTCAAGTCAAATTTAAATATTTCGGGTTTATATGCTTAAACTATGCACAATTACACTTGTTTATCTGTAAAAAAAATATCAGTGTATTTTGTTGTTTGTTAAACTGTTGCTAAAAACAGTTATGTCTTTCTTTATGTTTCAATTGGTACAAAGTTGCAAATATTTTTTTTCGATTTCTGAAAAATGAAAATTTTGAGTTGAGTCACTTTTGAACTAGGTATGCGATATTTAGTTTTTATATATTCTCTATATTTTTGGTTATTGGGTGATGCGAAATTTTGACTCTTTTTGGTTTTTTGCTAATAAAATCGTTAAAAAGTGAAAATATAGCAAAACGCCGAAACAGGTGTTCACTTATTTGCCATTTTTACTATCAAAATATACAACTTTTATTAAGATCCTGGAGTTTTATGCAGTAAAGGGTTAAGTTCCCACGAGAGTCACAGATTAGATTTTGTTATTTTTTTATACATTTTGGTTACTTTTAATGTTGGTCGTTGTAAGGGGTGCGCAAATAAAATGTGTATTAAATAGAATTTGAGACACAAATTTTATCTTTATTTAATATAAACAAATCTTAATTTAATTTATCATTTTTATATTTCAGATTGCAAAGTTTTCATTTTCGCTTTATACTCTTATTAAAAAAATGGACCTTAAGGGGAAACTTGGTTTGGATTGAATGTTTTTCATGAACGAGCGACAAATTAAATAAAGTTTCAGCATTATAAAATAATAAATGTTAGTTCAGTTCTGTTTTAACGAATATTTTTTAGCGTGTTTATAGTCAAAGTTTTGCAAAGTTTATACACTGTTAAAGATACATTTAAAAATTCTGTTTAACAATAAATTAATTTAAAAAACTTTGTATAGTTAATTGTTATTAAGATATCGTTTATTTGCTGCAAGACGGCATAACTCAAAATTCGCGATTTTTTGAGTTAATAATACAGAAATATTGGCAATATCATGTTCTATCTTGTGTAAGTAAAATACTCATTTTGATATCTTGTATACAATACGTGTGAGACGAGTATATGCCGTTATTGCTATTCCTATGTTTCGCTCTTCTTTTACTCACAACAACGACACATCGTTAGTTACGCCACATTCATTAAGGTTTTTTGTTTTCGGAAAGAGCGAAATAATTCGCGTTGTGCCTTTATAAGTGGAAGGGTAAAATGTATTTTATGTAGTAAAAATTCTTATATACTGGCATATTTTGTGTTGTGACTGTTTTGTTAAAAAAATCATCTGATTATAACTTGCTATAACACAAAATATGCCATTATTGTTGGAAAAATGTTTATCATAAACTTTTATTTTCGCATTAAGAACGACACATTTTAGTTTACTACACTACTATCAATGAACTTTAGCAGCAATAACGTCATAACTCTATAAACATGAATCTAAAAACAAGTATTAAAAATTTGTTACTCTACTTTTTTCTATACGGATATATTAAATATAAGTTGATTTACAAGATGATATCAAAATATTTTCATTTATTCATTTTTCTTCAAGCTATAGTCAATTGAACACTTTAAAACGCATTTATCTCAAAATCGAAAATTTTGAGTTATGCCATTCTTGCCAGCAAATGAGCGATATGTATAAAATTGTACGACAAAACGTTATACAAGTTTATTCCAACTCTGCAAATAGTAAGAAAACAGTTCTGACATGGATACTAAAAATATTCTAGTACCGAATGCAGTGATTTTGCAAGATCCTAATACGGAAGACAAGCAGAAGAACAAAGGAAGGATAAAAGTCTTAAATAAAGAAGAACATAAGTATGACCTATTTAAATTTTGTTGTGCTAAATTAAGAACAGTGACGTTCCATATAGTTGTGTAGTGTATGAAACAATTTTTTTTAAGTTATCAAAATAATTTCTGTAATTTGAGCTTTTCCGGGTCTATTACCTTTTGATGATAGGCACAGATTAAATTTTGCTTTTTTTGTACAACTCCAATTCTACTTCACGCCACTTTTACTGACTTTTTTTTTGATCGTTTAAGAGGTGCGCAAAAAATTACGAATTAAATAGAATTTAAGATGCATATTATTAAAAATATTTATAAAATGGAGTTAAATTTAGCTATTTTTATACCACGCCAAAAGGCTATTTTGTTGATCGTGTAAAGGATGCGAAAAAAAAATTAAATAGAATTTGAAATACATATTAATTAAAAGTATATATAAAATGGGATCCAATTTAGCTATTTTTGTAAAACTCATATTCTATTTCATACCAACTTTAATAAAAGATATTAAAGCAAAATGTTAAGATGTTTACAAAGAAACTTAGAAAAATGTTTTTCGAAATTTTTCTATGGACATTTTTTGAGAAATGTAATAGAGTTTCTCCAAAAATATTTGTCACCATCCATACAAATTTGGTACTAAAAATTAACAAATTCGAACGAGGACTTAAAACGGTAAAGACAAATGAGAACAACTTCTGAAACTTTTATAAAAATTGTGCATTTTTGTTCATTTTGTTATTAACGTCTAATGAATACAAAATTTGTCAAAACTTTTAAACTGTTGCGGAAGGTTGTATAATATTTAATATTTTGTAATTAATATTTTTCAATATGCCTGAGTAAAAATTTGTTTTATTTAAACATTCATAATAGAAATTAAACTTGAAATAAATATTAATTAAAAAATATATGTAAATGGGATTCGATTTAGCTATTTTTGTACAACTCAAATTCTATTTCACATCCTCTTTGCATTTTGTCAACATTTTTGTTGATCGTGTAAAGGGTGCGTAAAAATAAAATTTTAATTGCCTAATAAGTAAAAATATACATACAAAATTGTGGGTCCCGGCGGGCCAACACTTTAAATTTTTGTTGATCGTGTAAGGAGCGCCCCAAAAAAAAATACTAATTAAAGAGAATTTGAATTGCAATTAAAGAACTATATAAAAAAAAGAAAGGTTGAAGGTCTTAGAAAAACCCCAAAATTTTAATTTCACATTAAAAAAATCTAGCATGTCTTTAACAACTTAACGGACCATCACCAAACCAAAAAAAATTATATATTTAAATTCTCTAGTTTTTGTTTTAAACATTAGTTTTGAAATCTGTCAAGCAAAAACTATAAATAATTTTCTACTACTAGTTTTGTGAATTCATTTTGAAATTCTATGCACTTTTTAGGACCATCTAATGTTCAAACTGTTTTGGGTACTCGCTATTTATATAATGGATTTCGTTTTCTGGGAGTATATATGCCACAAAAGAATCGTGTTCCTTACATCATCTGGTCAAGTATAGTAAATTTGTTGGTAACCATTTATTTGCCTGTTGGATTTGCGATGAGTTTTGTGAACATGTCGGGAGAGGAATTGGAAATTGGCAATCTATTGACATCGGTACAAGTCGCTATTAATGTGTTGGGATGTTCGATATAAAAATCATATTAATGGGATTTTTATTGCCTAGACTCTTAAGTTGTCAACAGATTATAGAAAAATTAGATAGACGTTGTCATACCGCCGAGGAAATGGCCTGTATTAAAAGATTTATTAAGCAGGGTTAACCGTTTTGTAGTGTTATTCGCCATGGCTTATTGGAGTTATTCTACGAGTACTTGCATAAGTGCAGTTATATTTCAACGTTTACCCTACAATATTTACAATCCATTTATTGATTCCACGAAATCAACTGCCCACTTTATATCAGCGGTCTTTGTGGAAATGGCTTTGCTAGATATTGCATGTTTTCAGCAAGTGGTCGATGATTCTTACGCGGTCATTTATGTCAGTATTTTGCGTACACATTTGGAAATTTTGCTCAAAAGAATTGAGAATATGAATAAGGATGATTTGCAGACATTGGAAGAGAATTTTGAAGAATTAAAAATGTGTATAATTGATCACAAGAATATTATTGAGTAAGTTTGAATATGTGAATTTTTTGATATTTTGATATTTGATATTTTGATATTTGATATTTTGTATTTGATTATTTTGATATTTTGATATTTTGATATTTTGATATTTTGATATTTTGATATTTTGATATTTTGATATTTTGATATTTTGATATTTTGATATTTTGATATTTTGATATTGATTCTTTTGCTATTTTGATATTTTGATATTTTGATATATTTTGATATTTTGATAGTTTGATATTTTGATATATTTGATATTTTGATATTTTGATATTTGATATTTTGATATTTTGATATTTTGATATTTGATATTTTTGATATTTTGATATTTGATATTTTGAGATTTTGATATTTGATATTTGATATTTTTGAATTTTGATATTTTGATATTTTGATATTATGTTTGATATTTTGATATTTTGATATTTTGATATTTTGTTATTTTGATATTTTGATATTTTGATATTTGATATTTTGATATTTTGATATTTTGATATTTTGATCTTTTGATATTTGATATTTGGATATTTTGATATTTTGATATTTTGATATTTTGATATTTTGATATTTTGATATTTGATATTTTGATATTTTGATATTTTGATATTTGATATTTTGATATTTTGATATTTTGATATTTTGATTTTGATATTTTTGATATTTTGCTCTTTTTTGATATTTATTAATATTTTAATTTCCTTTTGCAAGACTTTATACCCTTATTGCTCCTGTTATATCAATTACTATCTTTGTGCAATTCACCATCACCGCCACCATACTAGGGGCCAACATTAATTAATATTTTATATTTGCTACCAATTTTGCCTCCATTGTGGCATCATTGTTTTTATGTACTCGCAGTGGTAGTAGAAATTTTCCCCCTTTGTTATTATGCCCAGTGTCTAATGGATGAAAGTAATCGTCTTGGCTGGGGTTATATTTCATTCAAATTGGGTCGATCAAGATGTTCGTTATCGTAAAATGTTAATATTTTTCATACAACGTTCACAGCGAACTATCGAATTTACGGCAGGCAAATTATTTCCCATAACTTTGAATAGTTTTTTGAGTGTAAGTATTAATGAGGAATATTTTTTCAAACTTTTCAAGTTTTATATTTGAAAGAAAATTTATTTTATTCAAAAAAAAAAAAAATTGCTTAAAGCTTAAAAAGGATTTCAAATTAAGCAAGATTTATAAAGTGTTTTAAAACAGTGAAGGCCCTTGAAGGTGTAAAGGGTCTGCTGCAATTTTTTGAATGGCCTAAATTACGTCTATAATCAGTGTTTTTCAGATAAAATTGAGTAGTTTTTTGCCTTTCAAGCTCACTTTTGCTTTTTGTTAAATTTTTTATTGATCGTGTAAGGGGTGACCAAATAAAATGAATTTTTAAAAGAATGTGAGATGCATATTATTTAAAAAAAAACAAAATCAATCAAATCTGAAAACTGACGAAATTTTGACATATTAAAATAGTGTTTAGCATTTTTGACAACTTCTCGGAGCGTCACTGCTTTAAAGTGCGAATAGCTTTTTTGGAAAAACTAATTTAAGTAATTATTTTAAATTAAAAATTTTATCATTAAATTTTATTTTTAATGTATTTTTTTCATATTCCACAGATTGCTAAATTTTCATTTTCCTTGTATACTTTTATCAAAGAAATGGGTATTAAAGAACGTTTTGGTATAAATAATTTCAAAGAATTATAAAGGATGTTAATTTTTAAAAAACTTTAGTGAAATTTTAAGTTATTTCTAAAGATATTGAAACGATTATTAATTATTAAGTGTCAATATTCATGTGTTTTTTTTTGTGTAGTAAAGTTATAGAAATAAAAAACACTCAATTTATTACAGTTGCTCGTTAAAATAAACCAAATTTTCAGTTATTTTAGAAAAAAAAAAAAATAACCGCTGAATATTTGTTTTTCTAAATATTTCCAATATCACTCTCGACAAATTCTTTGCTAACGCCGATATTTCCCTAGTTCATATTGTGCCAGATCGCTAAACGGCGCCACAGTGGTATTTAACCAGTTGATTCTGTTTGTCTCATATGTTGCGGCATGCAAAAAGGACTCATTATTTTACACAAGACTTAGTATAATTAAATAAAAACAGCGCTTCTTCGATATTTGATGCTTTTAAAAGTATAAATTTGGGCTATTAAATATTAATTTTGAACTCATTCTTTTCAAAAATAATGGTGAAATGTATGAAATTGTTTTGCATATTTAAAAAATAGAAAACCAGGTTAAAGGTTAAAGGTTAAATGTTAAAGTAACAAAGTTAAACTTTTAATTGTCGAAAAATATTTTATGAAAACGATGCAGATTAAAAAAGTTGATTAACTTTAATAAAGTAGATTAATAAGGCTGTCTAAACAGGCTACAACCCCGTGTATTCAAATCAAATAATTTTGTTGCTGATGATTTAATAAAGATATTTTTCAAAACATTTGACGATTTTTTCAACAAAATGTGTTAGCAGCACTGCCTGAGAGAATGATATTTATAAATAAAAAGCTTTGTATTTGAAACAAAGAGATTAAATTAAAATGAAATCAATGAAAGTACATTTTAAGAGAATGAATTACAATGAAATTACCTTCTCATATTTCCTTTTCCTCTTCTCTTTTATTGAAGAGTTTTGATATTTTATTTTTAGGTTCTTTTTACTTCACACTCACACTAATACAATAACTATCGCACAACGTTTTTACTTGTAAAATGATTTAGCAAAATACATAACTAAAAGACCTAACGACACACACACTCAATTTATTATAGACTCTTAAATACTTTTTTCATGAATATATTTTTGACATAGTGTTCCTTTTTCGAACCAGTTCTCTTAAACGGCTATATTTTTTAATGGAAAAGATAATTAAGTGGTTAAAAAGCATTTACATTACTTAACATCTTTCCCACAAACGTGAATAAAAAAATGCGAGAAGTTGTTATCCAGAGTTGCCAAATAATTATCTGAAAAAATCGATTTTTTTAATTTTTTTAATGGAATTTTTTTCAAAAATTATTTTAAAATATAAAAAAGCACAATGTTTTATATTGTTGATTATTTTGTTCATAAAAAAAATATGAAAATGTATTTTCTCTGCTACACTCAAAAAAATAAGTTAGTAGAAAAGTTAGTAAAACGTCTTGTAAATCAGGTATACTATTTTTTAGCAAATATTTTTGCTAAAATCGTGTTTTCAGCTAAAATTTTTGTTATACTTATTCAGCACTTAACTGTTTTATACTAATGCTTTACTAATATACTAATGTTTTACTAATTAATTTTGCTAAAAAAATTGTGCTGATAAGCAGATGTTGCGGCATGTCAAGATGTAGTAGAGAAGAGGAAAATGATATTAAAAAGTACAACTCTAACAAGACAAGTAAAAAAATCAACCATGAAAAAAACATATACAGACATGTAGACAGAGTAAAGACAAAGACAAAAACACACATCTTAGGTAGATTTGTATGGTTTCTTTTTTCTTATTGCAAAAAAGGGTTGTTTTTTTCGTTTCGTTTGTTTTGTTTATTTTTTCGTTTCGTTTCTAGAATTATCTTCTGCGGTTTCGTCATTGAAAAGATAGCATCATTAAGACAACCATTGATGTAAGTAGTTGTTGAAAATTTTTGTTATGTTATATATATTTATTTCTATATATTTTCAGATATTAAATTAATTCATGTCGTCAATGTGGGAAAATTAAAATTGTTATATTTCGTTATTATAGTAAATTATTTTTAAAAGAATTACAAAAATATGTTTTATGATTTTCAGCAAATAAATTAACTAAATTACAATTTTTCTACAAATTTTTTGCGTTTTTTTCAGTCTACTACCCAGGTAGAAATTTGGGATGGTACAAAAAACGAAGAGTTTTCAAAACGTTTGTTTTTGATGGTACTAAAATAAAAGCGTTTCCAAAGCGATAATTGCAAATAATACGAAAAAAAAGCATTTTAAAGAACATTATTTTGGATTGCTATTCGAACGTTCGGACAAAGTATTTTAGGAATACTTTTTATACAAAACTTACAAATATTTGTGAAATAAAAACACTGTAAAAACATTGGTTCAAAGCGTTTTCCAACGTTTGTAAAAAGTACTTTAGAAGTTCTTATCGTACAAAATTTACAACGGTTTATAAATAAAACCAATGTAAAACCATTGCGTTAAAGCGTTTTTCTAACATTTGCCAATAGTACTTTAGAAATACTTTTTTTTTTTTTACAAAATATTTTACTGATTAAAAAACAACACTGTCATAAGGGGTCTATCTATATGCGAACTCGGTTTCTTATGCAATTTTTTTATATGCTTTTCTCTTCATGAACCGAGTTCAATAAATCACTCAATATGGCCAGCCCATAATGTAGCGACTCTATAAAGTGTATAGTCCTTGTATATCTTTTATAAAGCACTATATTTTGAGGACAGATAAAGCAATATTTTAGAGGACTTTTTCAAAACTTAATAAAACGCTAGTTAAACTATTTAAAATTACAATGTTTTGTTACTTTATTTATATTATTTAATCATATTTTACATGTTTCATTATTTGTGGTATTTATGAACAATTCATAAAGATCTTTATAATTTGTCTTTCGAGCGTTTTGACAATGTTCAAAATTACAACCCTCAAAGCGGTTATCATTTGGGTCGTTTTCATAACGCTTAATAACTGTAAGCCAAAATGTTCTGCAAATACTTATTTAACGATTGAAAAAGCATTTCAAAAATTTTGTTTTGCAATGTTTTGAGAACGTTATAAAATACCATCCTCAGACCGTAAATTTGGGTTATCATTTTGCACATTCTCAAAACGCTTTTAAATTTGTAATTTGGTATGTTCTGAAAACGCTTGTACCATCATAAAAATGCTTTTTTAAAACGTTTTTAAAGATTGTATTTTTCTACCTGGGTAAAATTCAGCAAAAAATTTATTAATTTTTACCAACGCTTTTTTATTTCTAATCTACTAAGTGTTAGCAAAACTTTTGCTGAATCTACAAATTTTGTTGCTAAAAATCAGCTCGCTGATTTTCAGCAAAGATTTTGCTGACATTAGCAACTTTTTTGCTAGCATCCTCCTGACTAAAATTTTGCTGACTCAGCAAAATTTTTTGCTGACTTTACAAACTTTTTTTTATGAGTGTAGAAATTAGTTCATCAACTGTGTTTAATTTTTTAAAAATATGACCGATTGAACGATGAACTTTTCAAATACACTAAGTCTAATATATAAATTTATTTCGTAATAAATTTTTTCCGTTTTTACTCAAAACATAAATAATGGATGGGTTTTATTAAAATACAGAAATAAACCTGTAAAATAGCAGAAAAAACTATTAAAAATTTTGTTGCAGAAAAAACTGTTAAATTTGTTTGCTAAATATTAGTAAGATAAGAATAGAAAAAGCAAATCTGTTGAATTTACAAATATTTTGTTATATTTGAGTTAAATTTTAGTTAATTGAAAGTAACAAAATGATCTGCTAAAACCAGCTAAAAATTTGCTAAATATTAGTAGACAAAAAAAATCAGAAAAAAGGAAATTTTTAGTTTTTTTTAATTTTTTTTATGCGAATAAAAAAAATGCCCTTAATATCAGCAATATATAATTTTTTAGCAAAAATTTCTGTTGATTTTAGCACCATATACTGTTATTTGTATTGTACTAAATTTGAGGTAAATATAGCAAAAATGTAGCTGATATCAAAGTTTTTCTTTGCTATTTTTAGTCTACAAATATTTAGTAACAGTAGAGTTGGGATTAATCGTTCATTTTAGTGACTCGGTCAGTATCGTTCAATTCGAGTCAGTGAACTAGTTCGTTCAAATCGTTCAATCGTTCTTTTTTCCATTGACTTATGACTGATCTGTGTGTTGTGAACTGCGTCGTTCGTTTGACAATTATTACGCACTATTCATGTCACAATTGGCTTTGTCATCTTCCAAATACTACTCTGTTTTTTTGACAGAACTAGCAATGTAGTGACGTTTATTCAAGTAAATCAACAATAGAATTGTGACAATTTTTGTTGTTGTTTTTGTTTTTTCTTTGATATTTTAAATTTTGAATCTCGCTCCTAGACGAGGACAAGAAATTCTCATTGAGTTTGTGATTTAACATAACAAATATCTCTAGAAATTCTAATAACAAAGTCCCCTGAAGATTTCCTTGGCAGGAATGAAATCCGGATAGGGACACGCCTACATCAGATTGCTTTTCACAATTTGTTAAATAAGTTTTGGGACTTTAGCACATTTTATTACTATAAATGCAATTAATGTTTATCCCGATGAAAATAAATTTATATTACAAATATGCAAGTGCTTGTGCAAATTTAAATGTAACTGACACTAATAGAAAACATATGATTTTCTATGGTTGATTTACTTGAATAAACGTCACTACATTGCTAGGTCTGTCAAAAAAACAGAGTAGTATTTGGAAGATGACAAAGCCAATTGTGACAATATTTTGTTGTTTTTGTTTTTTCTTTGATATTTTACATTTTGAATCTCGCTCCTAGACGAGGACAAGAAATTCTCATTGAGTTTGTGATTTAACATAACAACTATCTCTAGAAATTCTAATAACAAAGTCCCCTGAAGATTTCCTTGGCAGGAATGAAATCCGGATAGGGACACGCCTACATCAAATTGCTTTTCACAACTTGTTAAATAAGTTTTGGGACTTTAGCACATTTTATTACTATAAATGCAATTAATGTTTATCCCGATGAAAATAAATTTAAATAATTTTTATTTTTAATAAAAATTATAACAAACTTGTATATAAGGCAGAGTACCGCCAAGTTTACTTCCCCTGTTTTGCTTACAAACTAAACAAAATATAAAAAGGAGAGAGAAACAAAAAAAAAAGTGTATTGAATTCCACCAGAGGTGGATCTTGCACATCAAACAAGTTTTCAATTTATTTTTTGATCAATGGTTATAATCTTTAACTTCAAACTCATATGTATATTAGTTCTCATGTAGTGAGTAAACTACTTCATATGTATGTTTGATGTTTGGCATGGGATTGTTACCGCTTTCAAAACGTGTTCTGATGATGGGAACCTAGAAAATTCCCGAAATAGATCTATCAACACATTCCTGAAAGGGTCAAATAATAAATTTGAAAACAAAAAACTCTATAGATTATTTGTTAGGACAATATCCTAATGAAGAAATATAGAGTATTGCCTCGAACTTGAATAATTTTCATTTTCATTGCACAATTAAAGGTCGAAAAAAAACATAATTTTTATTTTTAATAAAAATTATAACAAACTTTAATATGCAAAAACTTTTACTAAATATATGTAGACTAAAAACAGCAAATTAAATCTGTAATACCAACAAAATAAGAAAATCAAGCAGAAACAATATTAAATTAAATAGAAATAGCTTTGAAATCAAACAAATATTCTTTTCTATTTCGTTTAAATATGTTTCTGTTTATTTTTAAAATGCGGAAATGTTGAAATATTAATTTCCAATCGTATCGCATAAACGTTTTTTATGAAGTTTACAGTTTTCTGTGTTTTTATTGAGATTATTTTTTTGTTATTTTTATTTATTTTTAACGAGATTTGAACCTTCGTATATTTACAAAAATAAAGCAAATTAAATATATTATCTAGGTTGATACATGTATTTCGATCTGGCTAAAGA
Source organism: Delia radicum (assembly GCA_021234595.1). Taxonomy (NCBI): domain Eukaryota; kingdom Metazoa; phylum Arthropoda; class Insecta; order Diptera; family Anthomyiidae; genus Delia; species Delia radicum. The sequence continues at coordinate 13,807,245 of CM037852.1, read as the reverse complement.
TCCCATCAGAACCCGAAATTTTAGAAAAGCTAGAGCCTCCAGAATAGGCAGAGCTTTAACAAAAGCTTCTTATTAATCAAACACGTGGCTAGGGTCTTTTCCTAACAATCATCATGCCGTTACTAAGCTTTGAAGACCAAAAATGTTCTATGTATATAAAAAAAATTAGTTTTACTCTGTTTCAAGTAATATTTCTTACTGTTAATACATTTTTTCGAAACTCTGTTAAAACCAGTTCAGGCTTTTAAAAACATTTGCAGACAGTTTATTAAAACTCTTTCAATTAAAATAATAATAATATCAATTAAAAGAGTTATTGTTTTTCTGTACAACCTCAATTAAAAAGTTACGTTAAATTGATTAAAACTTTAATTGAAACTTGAGAAGTTTTAATTGAAAACTCGTATTTTTATTTTTGTTATATGCCCATTAAATAAAAAAAGAAATTTAGGCTTGTAAATTAAATTGACATTTTATTAAAAAATTAAAGCTTTTTAATATAAAAATGTATTATAAGAAAGCAAATAAAAGTAAAGACAAAATTTTTGTTTTGCTTGTCTTGTCTTGAACTTTTTCTTGTAATTTAATTCTTTTCTTAAAAAAATCACACACACCTTTAAAATGATAGTTTAATGACACTTATACTTTTTGAAAATTTAATTATTTATAAAAATAATAGTTTAATTGTCCTTTTTCGATAAGGTTTATTTAAATCCAAATGTGCACTTTTATTAACACAGATAAAACCCGAAACTAAATTAAGTTTTCGTGCGTACACGAATATCTCAACAAAAAGAGTGTTGCAAACTCTAGTGAAATAACTATGATTTTGCGTGTATTTGAAATCGGTAAACTATTCAACTTATTAAAAGTTAATCATTTGCGGTCTTTTTCCTTTTTATTTACAAATTAAATAATATATTGATATAATTAAACCTTTGTTTGATTATTTAATCTAAATAAAATAAAAAAAAATAGTTTGCAAATTTTTAAAAGTGTTGTTTACATGTTGTCAACACTGTATGGATATATAGAAAATTCAATAAACTTTTTAATTGAATCAATATAAAAATTGTTAAAATTGCCATTGATATTCAAACAATCGATTAATTAGATATTTTTGGCACATAATTTTTTCTGTGTATACAACAAATTTAAGAAAAACGCTAATATCAGAACAAACATCTATAAGTATAGGACAACAAGGGACAAGACCCTGAATCTTAAATCAACTATAACTTTCCTGTTACGTTGCAGAAACGAAGATTTTTGAGAAGATGACATTTAAGGAATGTCGAAATATTGAAAAATAAATTGATCATTATAAAAAACTAGACCTCGAGCTCGAAGATTTTTATTTATTAAATATTAAAAGGTCGACTTTAAAATTAAATAGTAAAGGCGATATACTTTTTACCTCTGATCCTGTTTCGTGGTTAACAAAATGTTTGCTTTGAACAACACTCCACACACGTTATTTATACTATTTTCCGCTAAGAAATTTTCAAACAACATTTTCCAATTAAAATTCGAATGTAATTGATTTTGAATAAAAATATAATTTAAAATTGTGTTTGAAACTGGATTAAATTTGATGTTACACCTTTAATTCGTTTGTGGCAGATCTGATTAAATATGTTAACATAAGTAAAAAGATACATTAAGATATGGGGCAATATAAAATTTGTTCGAAAAACATATATTATATATTTTTATATATAGTGCCATACAAAGCGATATATAACGAGATATAGTTGTATTAAATAATATAACATAATATATAACTCTTTTTACTCGGTAGTCTTTAAAAATTACAATATAAAAATTATTTTAGAAATGTTGAGGTTAAGAAGAAGAATAAACGTTTTTCTCTAAAAATTATAAACACTATTAATTTTTAAATCAGACTAGACTAGTTTCTGACTCTTTTTTTATGGGCAGGCGTCATCAGTGATTTTCCATTTAAATTGTATTATTATTTGTGTATTTATAATTGTCAGATTGTCTCTATATGATAAATTGTTCAACAACTTGCGGCTGTAAGAATCAAACCTGCGCTCTTCTTACATTGCAAACGTAACAATATCAAGTCATGACCGTTAAGCGACCACACCCAAGTATGGCCTCGAATGTAATGCAGCTAAAATGCACTTTTCTTTCCTATTAGCTTTTTCTCGTATTGTATATTATACTCAGAAGTGACAACACTAACATCACAATTATTCTAATTTTAGATTCTTGTTTATTTTTCTAATCTCTCTCAATGTTACCAGATTGACGTATGGTTTTTACGTTCAGTGTTGACAACGTTTGCGTTTTAAGTTGAGACATCGCCACAGGGCAAATTTTATAATGTAGTTTAGTACAGTGTTATTTTCACCTCATATAGACAGTCGCAATTAATTTTTAATTAATATGCATTTGAAAAATTTAATTTAGAAATGTTGAGGTTAAGAAAAAGAATAAACGTTTTTTCTAAAAATTATAAAAACTATTAATTTTTAAATTAGACTAGACTAGTTTCTGCCTCTTGTTATGGACAGGCGTCATCAGTGATTTTTGGTTTCTTCTCCTTTCTGAAATTTTGTATGAATTAAATATTTCAATAATATGTGGCAACTCAAAGTCAGTCTTAACCTATTTCACCGCTTTTTATTTCTATACATAATTGTGCAGGTGTAATAAAATAGCAAAAGCCAGCTATTAATTAAAGAACTACACCATTTTTTTTAGTTAACAAATGTACGAAATCAAAAAGTTTTGTAAACTTTTTACTATAAAACAAAAGTTGCCAAAAATGTTTGCTTAACAATTGGAGTACTCGCTCAAGATGTTCGACATACTTTGGGGACGTGGTAAAAATTTACAATCAACCAGAGAAGCTACCTTCTATCTGTTTAATTCATTCAAGTATTTGGGCATCAATCCTCCTCCGTTAAGCAAATGGAAACCATTATACTAAGTTACATATTACTTTACAAGCAAATGACTATCGAACAGTTATTAACTTCTTTACAAGTGGCCATTAATGTTTGTGGTTTACCTCCTAAACTATTTACAATAGCTGTATCATTAAAACGTCTTCGCAAGGCTGAGAATATAATGAATACTTTGGATCAGGGGTGCCCAAGGCCTATGCGCTTGGTGCTCATTTGTTTTTGTAAAACACTTAGCTATAGGCTGTGTGTTTAATACACATACAGAGCGCTCAGCACTAGCAATACGAAATACACAAACAACTTTGTCTTATTAGTTTTTTTTGTCGTTCTTCACTGTATACACGCAAGCGCAAAGCAACAACACTTTCGTATGATTTGCTGGTAAACATTGAAATATTTTTTTCTTTTTTTTTTGTATGTATTGGTTTTTACAACAAAAAATATTGAATAAAAATTAGTTTTTCTTTAAGTGTATTGGTGTTTGCTCTTCCATAAGGAACTTTTGGGCACTCCTGCTTTGGATGGACGCTGTGACTTAGAGGTGGAATTTAGAAAAATACGCCAGTGTACCATAATTAGCAATCGTTTAACCAAGTTTTATATATGTTTTTATTTCCAATATTCCGTACTAACCACTTCATCAGCGGTGGCATTGAAGCAACCACCTTAGTCATTATATATGCCCTTTATGAATTGGCGTAATTCCAAAGTGGATTTTGCTTTACAAACATTTATATCTTACGTACTCATATGCAAATATTAGTGGAACGGGTACGTAGATTAGGTGATGATTTAGAGAAAAGCCATGATGAACACTACGAACAATTAGTTTTGTGTATAAAAGATCATCAGCATTAATTGAGGTAAGTTTAAAAGTCAAGATTAAGAATTTCAATATTGTTTAATATTAATAAAATTAAATCTTTTTTAAATTACGTTGGGCGCCATTTTTTTTTTTATTAATTTAAATAATGGACCAATCCACATAAATTGGTTTGAATCCAAATCAAAATTTAAATTTAGAATGAAATGAGCTCCAAATAGAGGTAACGATTAAAAAATTTGGAGAAAAAAATCTGGGAAAACATTAAAAATTTCGAGGAAAAATTAAATTTTTTTTTCGCTAAATTTTTGTTACCCTATTTTTTCTATTATGTGTTTAAAAATTCATTACATTTTAATATAAAATAAAATAAGCTCCAAATAGAGGAAACCACTAAAAATTTGACGGAAAAAAATCACGAAAAACATTAAAAAATATCGAGGAAAAACTAGTTTTTTTCTTGAAATTTTTTTTTTTTAGGTTTCTAGTATTTAAAAACTAACAAATTAGGTATAAATTAATGTTGATTATTATAATCTCCACCCCACTATTGTTATTCCATTAACTAAATAAATTCTTGATCCGCATTAATAGCGTTGTCGATATAGCAATGTCTGTCTGTTTATTGAAATTCGAAATATTCCGCCAGTGTCCCTAGTTTTCGGTCAAATTGTCCCTAGGGGTCCCTAGTTTTCGGTCAAATTGTTTGCTGATATTGTAAGCGGTTTGGTATTAAAAATGATATTGTAAGCTGCTTGGTATTGAAAATGAGCAATATCGGTTTACGGGCTCAAAAGTTATGAGAAAATATTTGTTTTTAATACACAGTTATTATCACGTATTGTATAGCAAATGACTATATACCATTAAAAAAGCGCTGAAAAATAATTTAGTGGAAAATAATTCGAAAAGAATTTTTTTCCAAAACAAATTTAAGCAAAAATATTGTTAAAATATTTTTTTTCGTAAATTTTTCCTTTCGCCAAATTTTTTGGGAAATTTTTTTCGCAATTTTTTTAAGGAAAAAAACACTTGGCGAACAAATTTCGCAAAAAATTTTAAATTTTTGGTGAGCAAATTTTTTTTTTTTTTTAAATTCCCCGAGAAAAATTTATAAATAAAAATTTTTTTTTTGAAAAAAAAAAAATACCAAAAAAAAGTTTTCTAATTAATTAAGTTTTGAACAAATGTTTCATAATCACATTTTAAAACTTCTCTAAAATAATGTAAGACCTTTTTTCTCGAAATTTTATTTCTGCGAATTATTGTTCACGAAATTTTTATCCTTGAGTTTGTGTGCAATTTTTTTTATTATTTTAATGGAGGAGAGTATATAAAATTCGGGACAACAGACTTCAGTGCTTCCATATTTTTGAAATCCATTAAAAAATCTATTAAGAAATCCTTGAAAATCACAGTTTAAAAATTCTATCTTGTAGTCAAATAATATTTCGCCCAAATTTTTTTCGTGAAAATTTTTTCAGCAAACATTTTTTTCCAAAATGTTGTCTTTTTTAAAGCAAAAAAAAAAAAAAATGCGGAAAAAAACCCGTTAAAAAATGTCACCTAAATAATTCATAAAATTTTCTTTAACAAAATTTTTTCATTAAAATTTAATTTTAAATCAAATTTTATAATTCCATTTTTTTTTTTTCTTTTTCATTTTAGCTTACTGCACATGATAAGTCCTGTTATATCGATTACCATATTCGTGCAATTTACCATTACCGCTGCCATTTTAGGCACTACATTAATAAATATATTTATTTTTGCCGATACTACAGCACAAATTGCTTCAGTAATATATTTTCTAGCGGTGTTAGTACAAACTGCCCCCTGCTGTTATCAGGCCACTTGTCTAGTGGACGATAGTAATAAATTGGCATTGGCTATACTACATTGTAATTGGATTGAAAAAGATAAAAGATTTCGTAAAATGTTAATATTTTTTTATGTTACGAGCTCAAACCCCCATAACTTTAACGGCTTTGAAGTTATTTCCCATAACGTTAAATACAAATTTAAGTGTAAGTATAAGTATAGGGGGGCTTCTTTAATGAAGTCTGAAATTATTTTTTTTTAAATGTCTTGAGTGAATCTGCAAAAGGAATTTTCATTTACTTTTTTGCCTAAATCGACAGATATTCCGACAAATATTCCAAAAACATACCAAAAAGAGTCTTCAAGCGATTTTAATAAAAAAAATTAATTTAGGGGCTGCGGCCCAAGCAATGCCTTTATTAGAAAATATATCAGACAATTATTTTAAAAATATTTTTTTCGGTCCTACAATTAGAATACTATGTAGGCAAACCCCACTGCAAATGTAGTTGAAAACAAATGAAATTTCACTTTTTTAAATGCGACTTACATTTCAGTAAATTCAACTAACTTTGTAATTTGTTTTTACTGTTCAAAAAATGAACCACAATTGTAGTAATAATGAACCACATATGTAGTAAAAAATTAAAAAACATTTATTTGTTTTATTTTTTTAAATAAAAAAAAAAATACTGTATAAAATAAATGTAAAATCAAAATACAGTAATTTGATGTGGACTGTTTTTTTAAATGAACTACAATTGTAGTAAAAAATTAAATTTCTTCTTTAAATGACTGCTTTTTCATAGAAAAATAAATATAATGTATTACAACTTAAACAACTACAAATATTTACAGCATAAGTCCCTGGAAACTTTTCCAAAATTTTTTTTTTTTAAAAATTAAATTTTTGTGGTATTAAATTAAATTAAATGCAATTTTTAGTGTGGGCCAAAGGTCAAGTTCTTGAGTATATATGGGAGCTGATATTGATTTAAACGTTGTTTATTTTATTTTATTTTTAACGGATCTTTATTTTAAATTCAAAACAGAAAATTCTTATAAAAAAGTGATTGTCAAAATAATAAAATAATTTTTTTAAATTTTCAAAAGACATAAAAATATTGGGGAAGTCTCCACATTACCCCCCTTCATAGTAATGTTATATAACTGAAAATGTAACTCTATTAATATTTTGATTAATATTTTCAATAAAAGCCGGTTTTAAGCCGATCAATCGAAATATTTTTGGGCTTGTTGTGTATTTGAATGGTATAATATTTGCTATTTCTCTCAAGTATCTTGAAGGGACCTTGGTAAGGAGGTTCCAATGTAGGGTGAATGGAATCCGTTCGAACAAAAACGTGTGTTGTATCGTGCAAATTCTTATATATGAAAGGTTTATTAACTGCATGATTTGTTCCAGATACTGGTTTCAATAGTCTAAATTTGTCTTTTAGATTATTCAAAAATTCTGAATGTGACAGTTTTAAAGTAGAATTGGTGAAAAATTGACCAGGTACATTTATAACACTACCATAAACTAATGCTGCGCTACTTAAACCGATATCTTCTTTTACTGTTGTTCTTAATCCGAGAAGAATTGTGGGGACATAGTCACTCCAATTTTCATTTGAACGACATCGAATTGCGGTCTTTAAACTTCTGTTAAAACGCTCTATTATTCCATTTGATTAAGGATGATAAGGTGTTGTTTTTGTATGCTTCTGGATCTTCCAGTCAAAATCATAGTTTTCTAAATATATGATTTGTAGCTCTTCTAGATATGATTTTAGTCGCATAAGTTTGTCGGCTTTTCGCCCTGTTAAAGTCAATCTCCATTTCCGTAACAAAAACGAAATTTCTTCCGAGGACAGTTCTGATAGTTTCTTTGGCATTCTTTTTATCGGGGTCACCACTTATGGGAGCTGATATTGATTTAAACGTTGTTTATTTTATTTTTAACGGATCTTTATTTTAAATTCAAAACAGAAAAATTCTTATAAAAAAGTGATTGTCAAAATAATAAAATAATTTTTTTAAATTTTCAAAAGACATAAAAATATTGGGGAAGTCTCCACATATATTGGGGTTTTCATGATAATACATTTTTACAGCTTCTAAGATATTGGTTAACACTTGGCCCAAATATATGCTCCAAAGTCTAATCTACACATTTTAAAGAAAAATTAACGCTTATTAACTTATATATTTAATAAAAATATTGAAATTTATTCATTCACTTTGTGAAGAAAAGTTTCATTATTTTCTCTTTGCACTCAATATTTAATTTACGAATTTATATTAAAATTTTATTTTATTACAGATTGCAAAATTTTCATTTTCCTCTTAATACATTAATAAAAGAAATGGATTTTGGTCAAAACTGAAAATAATACTAAAAGGCACATTTTTAATATTTAAAATATTGTAACATTGACATTTGGGTAGTGCTACAAAGTAAAATTTCTTTCTTTCACCTTTGCACTAACTTATTTTTTTTAGTACATCTAACTCTGGAGTACCTACTACACACTCTTAAATTTTAACTAGACTTTTAGTTTTAAAGTTTGTTTTAATTGTGTTTCTTTTTAAATAAATAAATTTTCTTTAATATATTAACTATGCATTTTTAATTACCTTGGGATAAAATACGATAAAATTTATTTGTTTGATTTAAACTACACTGAAGAAAAAAATGACCGATATTTTTTAGACTAGATTCAGAGGGAGGGAAATTAAGATATTTTTATTCTGCAAAAATATAATTTTTCAATACAAAATTATAAAAAATTTAATTTTTTAAAACAAGAAAAAAATAATCCTACGGGCAAAGGGACCGCTCCTAAGTGACACTTGTGACGTATCGCAAGGTGATAGGGACCGGTACTTGTACTTATGGGAGTGGACAAATTGACACACTTTTGACACCTTGTGACATGTTAGGTAATGTGCCTAAAAAAATATATGTTACAGAACTTTCTGCTAACAAATCAAACGCACTATCGTCTAAGACAATAATGCTTGCGCATATTGACAGGCTAACAGCATATATATAGTTTTTGCTTGTATGTTTCAATACAAAAGAAAAAATTAAATAAAACAAACACTACAAGAAACTATAAGAAAAAATACTAACACTAAAAAAACGACATATAATTTAAGTCCAGCAACATATCCTCAGTTGACCTGTCACTTCATAGGTTCTCGACACATTCACTTAAAACACAAACTTAAAATGTAGAAACCACAATAAAATGAAATTGAAATGTTAAAATTTAGATTCAAGCATAACTGGTGTATCTCGAAACTGATCTTCAAATAAATTAAAAAGCTAATAATATAAAAAATCTACTAGGCGTCAGTAAAACTATATCACAGAAGGATTTGTTTAAATAGCAAAGGCTCTGCCGTCTAAAACAATGTTGCTTGCGCATATTGGCGGGCTAACAGCAAAGTTATATTTTTTGCATGTGTTTTTATATACAAAAGAAAAACATGTAATGAAACATGGACTACAAGAAAATAAAAATAATTAAAATAAAAAACACCAATACTGCAAAATCGAATATACTTGAAATGATATGCCCTTTAGAGCGCCAATGCTAAAATTAATAAAAATATAATATTTTTAATAAAGCAATTTAAGAAAAATTTTAAAAACTCGCAAAGCGTCACGTGTTAAAGCTTTCCGATTTTTCTCAAATTCACACCACATAACTTTTAGATCCAATAATTGATAAAAATGGAAAGTTGAAAAAAATACCGCCTTAATGCCCTTGGTTGACCTGTCATGGATAGGTGCAATCCTGACATTATAATTTTTATGATTGCAGTACTAGTAGTTTAAAAAAAAAAACAATTCATTATTTATGTTTTGAGTGAAATTGGAATACATTTTGTAATAATGTGTATTTGAAAAATACAATGTCCGATCGGTCAGATTTTAAAAAATTATATACAATTGATGAAATTTAAATTGAATTAATTGTAGAAATATATTCTGGTATCAACATAACAATTAAAAATATAAAACTTTAGTCTTAGAAATAAGCCTGTAATAAATTTTGTCATGTGTTATTGGAATGCATAGTCCGATTGGTGCGAAAAAAAACCAACAATTGCTTTTTTAAAATTATTATTATAATGTTTTAGTAACTTTATTTTATTTTCGCAATATATTTTTTTTTTTAATTTTCAGTTGAACTTTGTAGAAAAATTAAACAATTAGCAAAATATTACAATTAAAATTAATAAAAAAAAACCGAATAAAAATAATTAAATTGAAAGTGTCGAAAATAAAATAAAATAAATTGACCACTCTCAGGAATGTGTTGATAGATCTATTTCGGGAATTTTCTGGGTTCCCATCCATCATCAGAACACGTTTTGAAAGAAGTGACAATCCCATGCAAAACATCAAGCATTCATATAAACTAGTTTACTCACTACATGAGAACTAATATATGAGCTCGAAGTTAAAGATTATCACAATTGATCAAAAAATAAATTGAAAACTTATTTGTTATGTGCACATAACAAAAAAATATCTTAAAAGCTACTTAAACTTTGTTAGACATTTAACAATAAGGGGGTGAAAACAAATTGAGAAATTAAAAAAATATATTGAAATTAATAAAAAATTCAATTAAAATTGTTAAACAAAAATTGCGAAAATAAAAAAATGAAGTTGCAACTTTTATTAGCAATAACTACCGATTTGACTAGTCACGGTATAGTCGGTGTTAACAATAGCACTTAATCCCACCGAAGTAAAAAAAAAAGCTTCAATAAGTTTGCCAACTCTCCATCAGGTGGCGAGCAACAACTGTTCTAAGACTTATCATCTCGAGCAATTACAGTGTTGACATGTTTGAAGCCCCATCTTCTCTCGCTCCACTATTCCCTTTCCAAAGAAAGCAAATCCTTAATAAATAGGAAAAATTTACTGAGTGTAAAAAAAACACACACACACCCACAAAAAGTTTTATATTGTCGGTTTAGTATGATTTCGAAAGACTTTTCTTATGATTATTGTAAATTTGACCCCTAAATTTCCTTTCCGTGTATTAACCTACGTAACTAAATATTAAATTAAAAACTTTTTTATTTTAGTAATATTTAATAACATTTTAGGTAACTCGATGCACAAGAATATCTTATATAAACCCATAGTTGTTTCACCAAATAAACCTTAAATTTTCAGTTGTCCAAAGAACATGTATAATTTTGTGAAAAACAAGCAGCAGGAGCTTTTTGTAAGGAAAAAAAGTAAGAAGTTTTCAAAAAAAAAAAAAAAGGATAAATGGAAATAACAATTGGAATGTTTTTTTCAACAGATTCCAAACCCACTGTAACAACTAAAGATTCGTTAACTCTAATGTACAAATGGTTTCGCGTTATGGGCATTCATAGGATACACGACAAAAATAAATGTACTTTTTATTTTTATTCCCTAATTTCAAATGGCTTTGTTACTTGTTTCCTACCAGTTTCTTTCTTTTTGAGCTATGTATTGCGCCCAGATGAGTTCGATTACAGTTCTCTATTTACATCCATACAAGTTTTCATCAATATTGTCGGTAGTTCAACGAAAGTAATTTCGCTAATCTTTTTGGTGGGCCAATTATTAACAGCCGAGGAAGTTATGGCAAAATTAGATGAACGTATTGTGGAGGAAGATGAAATTGAATATTTGTGTAAAATGAAAAAATTGGGTCGTAAACTAGTAATAACTTTTGCCACTTGCTTTTGGAGTTATGCCACTAGTACTTTTATTTCCTCTGTGCTAGCGGGACATCCATCATACTATCTGTATTTGCCATACATTAACTGGCGTAACTCAAAGTGGGAGTTTATAGTCACCTCCTTCATAGAGTGGATATTAATGAGTGGGGCATGTTTTAAACAGGTGTCTAATGATGCCTACGGTGTTGTTTATGTTAGCATACTTAGAACCCATATAAAAATTTTGGCCTTAAAAATGAAAAAATTGGGTATGAATCCGGATAAAACTTTAGAAGAGAACTATGAAGAATTGAAATTGTGTATAAAAGATCATAAAAATATAATAAAGTAAGTAACTTTGACATTACATACCTTACCCCAGATAAATTTATAAATACATCTCAAAAATACGAAATATCAAAATATCGAAATATCAAATATCAAATATCAAAATATCAAAATATCAAAATAAATCAAAATATCAAAATATCAAAATATCAAAATATCAAAATATCAAAATATCAAAATAATCAAAATATCAAATATCAAAATATCAAAATATCAAAATATCAAAATATCAAAATATCAAAATATCAAAATATCAAAATATCAAAAATATCAAAATAGTCAAATACAAAATATCAAAATATCAAAATATCAAAATATCAAAATATCAAAATATCAAAATATACAAAATATCAAAATATCAAAATATCAAAAATATCAAAATATCAAAATATCAAAATATCAAAATTCAAAATATCAAAATTATCAAAAAGCATCAAAATAATCAAAATTAGTCAAAATATCAAAATATCAAAATAATCAAAATAAGCAAAATGATCAAAATATCAAAAATATCAAAATATCAAAATATCAAAATATCAAAATATCAAAATCATAAAATAATCAAAATATCAAAAAGATCAAAATATCAAAATATCAAAATAATCAAAATATCAAAATATCAAATAATCCAAAATATCAAAATCAAAATACCAAATATCAAAAAAAATATCAAAATACTCAAAATATCAAAATATCAAAAATATCAAATATCAAAAAGTCAAAATATTCAAAATATCAAAATATCAAAATAATCAAAATAGTCAAAATATCAAATATCAAAATATCAAATATCAAAATAATCAAAATATCAAAATATCAAAATATCAAAATATCAAAATATCAAAATATCAAAATATCAAAATATCAAAATATCAAAATATCAAAATATCAAAATATCAAAATATCAAAATATCAAAATATCAAAATATCAAAATATCAAAATAGCAAAATATCAAAATATCAAAAATATCAAAATATCAAAATATCAAAATATCAAAATTCAAAATATCAAAATATCAAAATATCAAAATATCAAAATATCAAAATATCAAAATATCAAAATATCAAAATATCAAAATATCAAAATATCAAAATATCAAAAATATCAAAATATCAAAATATCAAAATATCAAAATATCAAAATATCAAAATATATCAAAATATCAAAATATCAAAATATCAAATATCAAAATATCAAATATCAAAATATCAAAATATCAAAATATCAAAATATCAAAATATCAAAATAATCAAAATATCAAAATATCAAAATATCAAAATATCAAAATATCAAAATATCAAAATATCAAAATATCAAAATATCAAAATATCAAAATATCAAAATATCAAAATATCAAAATATCAAAATATCAAAATATCAAAATATCAAAATATCAAAATATCAAAATATCAAAATATCAAAATATCAAAATATCAAAATATCAAAATATCAAAATATCAAAATAGCAAAATATCAAAATATCAAAATATCAAATATCAAAATATCAAAATATCAAAATATCAAAATAATCAAAAATATCAAAAATATCAAAATATCAAAAATATCAAAATATCAAAATATCAAAATATCAAAATATCAAAATATCAAAATATCAAATATCAAAATATCAAAATATCAAAATATCAAAATATCAAATATCAAAATATCAAAATATCAAAATATCAAAAATATCAAAATATCAAAATATCAAAAATATCAAAATATCAAAATATCAAAATATCAAAATATCAAAATATCAAAAGTATCAAAATAATCAAAATATCAAAATATCAAAATATCAAAATATCAAAATATCAAAATATCAAAATATCAAAATATCAAAATATCAAAATATCAAAATATTCAAAATCAAAATATCAAAATATCAAATATCAAAATATCAAAATATCAAAATATCAAAATACGAAAATATCAAAATATCAAAATATCAAAATATCAAAATATCAAAATATCAAAATATCAAATATCATCAAAATATCAAAATATCAAAATATCAAAATATCAAAATATCACAAAATATCAAAATATCAAAATATCAAAATATCAAAATATCAAAATATCAAAATATCAAAATATCAAAATATCAAAATATCAAAATATCAAAATATCAAAATATCAAAATATCAAAATATCAAAAATATCAAATATCAAAATATCAAAATATCAAATATCAAATATCAAAATTCAAAATATCAAAATATCAAAATATCAAAATATCAAAATATCAAAATATCAAAATATCAAAATAATCAAAATATCAAAATATCAAAATATCAAAATATCAAAATATCAAATATCAAAATACAAAATATCAAAATATCAAAATATCAAAATATCAAAATATCAAAATATCAAAATATCAAAATATCAAAATATCAAAATATCAAAATATCAAAATATCAAAATATCAAATATCAAAATATCAAAATATCAAAATATCAAAATATCAAAATATCAAAATATCAAAATATCAAAATATCAAATATCAAAATATCAAAATATCAAAATATCAAAATATCAAATATCAAATATCAAATATCAAATATCAAAAGATCAAATATCAAAATATCAAAATATCAAAAATATCAAAATATCAAAATATCAATATAATACAAAATATCAAAATATAAATATCAAAATATCAAAATATCAAAATATCAAATATCAAAATATCAAGAATATCAAAATATATCAAAATATCAAAATATCAAATATCAAAATATCAAAATATCAAAATATCAAAATAAATCAAAATATCAAAATATCAAAATATCAAAATATCAAATATCAAAATATCAAAATATCAAAATATCAAAATATCAAAATATCAAAATATCAAAATATCAAAATATCAAAATATCAAAATATCAAAATATCAAATATCAAAATATCAAAATATCAAAATATCAAAATATCAAAATATCAAATATCAAAATATCAAAATATCAAAATATCAAAATATCAAAATATCAAAATATCAAAATATCAAATATCAAATATCAAATATCAAAATATCAAAATAATCAAAATATCAAAATATCAAAATATCAAAATATCAAAATATCAAAATATCAAAATATCAAATATCAAAATATCAAATAATATCAAATATCAAAATATCAAAATATCAAAATATCAAAATATCAAAATATCAAAATATCAAAATATCAAAATATCAAAATATCAAAATAATCAAATATCAAAAAATATCAAATATCAAAATATCAAAAATATCAAAATATCAAAATATCAAAATATCAAAATATCAAATATCAAAATATCAAATATCAAATATCAAAATATCAAAATATCAAAATATCAAAATATCAAAATATCAAATATCAAAATATAATATCAAAATATCAAAATATCAAATATCAAAATATCAAATATCAAAATCAAAATATCAAAATATCAAAATATCAAAATATCAAAATATCAAAATATCAAAATATCAAAATATCAAATATAAAATCAAAATATCAAATATCAAAATATCAAAATATCAAAATATCAAAATATCAAAATATCAAAATATCAAAATATCAAATATCAAAATATCAAAATATCAAAATATCAAAATATCAAAATATCAAATATCAAAATATCAAAATATCAAAATATCAAATATCAAATATCAAATATCAAAATATCAAAATATCAAATATCAAATATCAAAATATCAAATATCAAAATATCAAAATATCAAAATATCAAATATCAAAATATCAAAATATCAAAATATCAAAATATCAAAATATCAAATATCAAAATATCAAATATCAAAATATCAAAATATCAAAATATCAAAATATCAAAATATCAAAATATCAAAATATCAAAATATCAAAATACAAATATCAAATATCAAAATATCAAAATATCAAAATATCAAAATATCAAAATATCAAAATATCAAAATATCAAAATATCAAAATATCAAAATATCAAAATATCAAAATATCAAAATATCAAATATCAAAATATCAAATATCAAAATATCAAAATATCAAAATATCAAAATATCAAAATATCAAAATATCAAAATATCAAAATATCAAAATATCAAAATATCAAAATATCAAAATATCAAAATATCAAAATATCAAAATATCATAATATCAAATAACAAAATTTTAACATATCTATTTGTATATGTATTTATTTTAGACTCTACGATATTGTTTCGCCCGTTATTTCGACCACCATATTTTTACAATTCACCATCACCGCTGTAATGTTGGGTTGTACCTTAATTAACATTTTAATATTTTCTACAAGTTTTGCATCGAAAGTAGGTTCTTGCTTTTATGTTTTGGCTGTAGTCGTAGAGGTTTTCCCCTTATGCTACTACAGCAACTGTTTGCTTTTCGATGTGGAGGATTTGGCCAATAATATATTTCACTCATCTTGGGTAAATCAAAACCCAGCTTATCGAAAAATGATGAGATTTTTTTTGCAACGTGCTCAACAGCCAATGATTTTGACGGCAGGAAAAATATATCCAATAAATTTGAATAGTTTCATCAGCGTAAGTAATGATTAACTTAAGACGCACAGTGGGATATAATCAAAATATTTGGGAAATAATTAAGTCAAAGATCAAATTACTGCTATAATTAAAGGTTTCATGACACATTAACCCCACTAAAGGGGTACATACATTAGGGTTGTCTTTCGGTGTATGGGCGAAAAATAAAAATGAGATTTTGACTGTACCCCCCCCCCCCCCCTAAAATATTTGTTAGGGTGCCAAAATACGCCACGCAAAATATTAGAGTTCTAGCATAACGGGAAGATGTCCCGCAACGCCCTTGAAAATCGGGCCCCTTGGAAAAATAGGCATAATTTAAAAAAAAATTAAAAATTTTTTTTTCTTCAAAATTAAAAAAATATAAAAAAAATTTTGTGTTGGGTTTAATCATAACTACTTAGATAAAAAATATTACTTTCCCAGAAAATCGCTAACTTACCCTAACTTTGTGTCAAAAAAATTAATAAATATTTTGGGTGTCACTTTGAGGTGACTTTTTTGCATTTTTGAAAATTTTATTCAACAAAAATCAAAAACCTAGTGTTTGCTGTCAAGTATTTTATCAAACACATCTCAAGTATTAAATAAGCCAAGTACTGTGGATATCCGTTGGCAAATTTTTTTTTAGAGCATTTTGATTCTCGGGGATTTCAATGTTTTTTTTTTTTTTATTTTTATACATTTTTACTTTAAAACAAGGTTTTAATAATATTTCATCAATATTATTGTATATGCTCTTTTATATGATTGTAATAACTTTATTATGAAATACTATTTTTTCTGTTGATAGTTAACCCATGTTAACCTGGGGTCAAATATGACCCACGTTAACAAATTAAAGGTTGTTAATGACACTGCAGAACGGGAAGTGAAGCTCATGGAGGACTACAATAAAGTATTGTCACGAAACGAGGAGGAAAAACAAGTAATAATGCAAATTGTAGCCGATTATCGGAAGCACTACCCGGATGCAAAAAAATTTACACTATTAAATTAAAAATACGTTTTTCAAAAATACTCCTGAATATGTACAAAAAAATCAGTTGAAATATGAATGCAAATATCTGAATTTATACTAAATAATTAATTTTAATTAATTTTAAAATGTAAATAAATTACAATTAGAAACATAAACAAAAATTTATTTTGTCATCTTTGTGATTTTTGACTCTTTAAAATACGAGGGTCAATTGTGACCCCATGAAAACACAGGTTAACTATGAACACAAAAAAGTATACTTTATAATAAAGTTATTACAATTATATTATTACAAATTATATTATTACAATTATATTAGTATTACAAAAATCTTGTTAAAAAAAAAAGTCTATACAAATTTAAAAAAACGTTGAAATCCGTTCGAATCAAAATGCTCTAACAAAAATTTTTGCCAACGGATATCAGTAATACTTGGCTTATTTAATACTGGAGATGTGTTTAATAAAATACTTGACAGCAAACACTAGGTTTTTGATTTTTGTTGAATAACATTTTCAAAAATGCAAAAAAGTCACTTTGAGGTCCACCCAAAATATTTATTAATTTTTTTGACACAAAGTTAGGGTTAGCGATTTTCTGGGAAAGTAATACTTTTTATCTAAGTAGTTATGATTAAACCCAACACAAAAATTATTTTATATTTTTTTAATTTTGAAGAAAAAAAAAATTGTAATTTTTTTTTCAATTATGCCTATTTTTCCAAGGGGCCCGATTTTCAAGGGCAATGCGGGACATCTTCCCGTTATGCTAGAACTCTAATTTTTGGCATGGTGAATTTTTGTACCCAAACAAATATTTTAAGAGGGTGCAAATAAGGACCACCCTAGTGTTACATATATGTAAATATACCCATACACTTTGAAATATTATTGCAAATATTATTGGCGTTTTGCCCTACATAATATGCAATAAGATATGCCATACTATATATTTTCGGTTATTGGGTAATCGAAATTTTGACTCTTTTGGTTTTTTGCTAATAAAATTGTAAAAAGTGAAAATATCGCAAAACGCCGAAATAGGTGTTCACGTATTTTCCATTTACTATCAAAATATACAACTTTTATTAAGATCTGGAGTTTTATGCAGTAAAGGATTAAATTCCCACGAGAGTCACAGATTAGATTTTGTTATTTTTATATATTTTGGTTACTTTTAATGTTGGTCGTGTAAGGGGTGCGCAAATAAAATGTGTATTAAATAGAATTTGAGACACAAATTTTATCTTAATTTAATATAAACAAATCTTAATGTAATTTATCATTTTTATATTTCAGATTGCAAAGTTTTCATTTTCGCTTTATACTCTTATTAAAAAAATGGACCTTAAGGGGAAATTTGGTTTGGATTGAACGTTTTTCATGAACGAGCGATTAATTAAATAAAGTTTTAGCATTATAAAATAATAAATGTTAGTTCAGTTCTGTTTTAACGAATATTTTTTTGTGTGTTTCATAGTCAAAGTTTTAAATATTTGTATTTTTTGCAAAGTTCATACACTGTTAAAGATACCAGTGGCGTACCCAGAGGGGGGGCCCTGGGGGCCAAAGCCCCCCCCGAAATATTTTCGATTTTTTATTTTATTTTTGTTTTGGTTAGTATGTAATAAATGAATTTATAATATTTTTTTGAGACTATAATTTTTCAAACTAATGTTATATTAACTGAAATTGATCTATGGAAACACTACCATAAAGACCATCAAATCCGCTAGACGCTATTCAAGATTGCAACAAGGAGCTTTTTCCAAACGTTTACATGTTTTTACATTTACTGATAGTAATTCCTGTTACAACTGCATCCGCGGAGAGAAGTTTTTCCACCCTAAAAGGAGTGATAACATATTTAAGGAATTCTATGGGTGAAGCTAGACTTGATGCTCTAGCTCTTGCATCAGTGTATCGAGAAAAGGTTGAACCTGACAAAATCATTGACACTTTTATGAAAAAAAATCGTTGAATTAAATTTTAAGAGTTTTGTTAATAGTATATAAGGATCTTAATTAATATGATAGCTCACTTTAAAAATCAAAATAAAATTATTTAATTGATACATAACCTTGTTTAATATTTCAAAAAAAAAAAAAAACTTGTTTGTAGATATAAGAAAACTAAAAAAACAAAGACATGTCAAAACATTTTTGCTTCAAAATTGCTATCATAACTGGGTATAACGTCAATGGTAACTTTCCCATCCAAAGCTTATTTAACAGATACAAAATATTAGTGTCATTTTTTTCGGCCGAAGCCGAACTTCGGCCATTATATCAATGTTCGGCCGAAGCTGAACTTTTTGTTTTAATAAAAAAAAAAAATATAAATTGTTTTTTTAGATCAATAAATTTAAACCAAAAAGTTATTAAACATAAACAAAATACAAATTTATAGGTATATTTTTTTAAAAAATCATATTTGGAAAATAGTTTTACTATTTTAAGTACAAAAAAAGAATAAAATATTTGTACTATATTTCATAGTCAAAGAAAAATAGTTGATCGATTTCTAAGTTGATATAGAGAAAAAAACTTAAACTTTAATATTTAAAATTAAAAATTAAAAAGTTTGATATTGTCATGACCAGTGTGCCCATTTTATTTATTTATTTATTTATTTAAAAATCCATATTGTAATACAAAAGCCATCCAGGCCAAAAAACGTATTACATAGCAATAACAATCCTGAATAAGAACTTAAAACTAAAATATACATATATACAATAACAAAATATTATACGCATAAATCATTTCACCTAGAATCAAAACCTAACTATTTTGGCTCCCCAGCCGTAAATATATAAAAAGAAAACAACTAAGAACTAATAGTATAGAATTAAGAATTAAGAATCATATTCCGGTAACAATCAGCAACAGCTCACACATTACAGACATTTTCCAAACTCCATCTTATGAAAACATTCCACAAATTTAAATGGAAACAGGTTTATACTATTGTATTCGAGAAATATTCCAGTAATTTGAGTCTAAAAACATTGTTGGAGTGAGAGAAAACTCGTAAATCATAAGGCAAATAATTCCAGCAATGAGCAATCCTCACCATGAATGCCCTCTTAAACAGAGAGCATGAAATTCTAGGTATAACTATATTCTTTAGTCTCCTAGAATGAAAAAAAGTAAACTCATGACATAAAGGGACAACCAAGCCATTTCTAAGAGTCCTATAGAAAAAGAGTACATTTCGGTACTTAACAAAATTCTTAAAAAAGCACCCCAAAAACCCCATTTTTGCAGCTAGATTTAGCTTTATTTTTTTTGATTTAGCCGCAAATTTTCAATTTAGCATTTAGCATTTTTTTTAGCATTTTTTGTATTAATCATTTAGCATTTTTAGCTTTTTTATTTAATAAATTTCAAATATATTTATTTTATTTTAAATCTAAAAATTCTATAATTTTACATTACATAGTGCACTGCCATCATTAAATCAGTATTAGCTCCGCATTTTCAACCAATATTGGTTGAAGATATCAGTGATAGTAGTTTTAGTCTGATTATATACGAGTCTACAGATATTACTCTTGAGAAATATTTGCGTATAGTAATTCGATACTATAGTAAGTCTTGCAAAAATTTGTAAGTACATTTTTAAACCTAAGTGCATTAGAAGATGCATCCGCAAATGGAATTTCTAAAGCCATTTTTAAAGTCTTAATGATTTTAATTTAAAAATTGCAAACATGGTGGGTTTAAGCACAGGTAACGCCAGAGTAATGACGGGAATTAACGGTGGAGTAATAGCGAAATTGCGTGAAAAAAATAAAAACATAATTCTTATTCCGTGTGTCTGTCACTCAATTCAGTTATCAGTGTCTTCAGCATCAAAAACACTACCTGACGAAATTAACTATTTGGTGTCAGAAACTTACAATTGGTTTTCTAAATCTACCTTACGACAAAAAAATTATAAACATATTTATGCTGCGATTAGTGATGACATTCAACCATTAAAATTGGTTAGAGCTTGTGACAGCAGATAGTTGTGAATTGAACCAGCCGTAAAGCGTATAGAAAATCAATGGCTTGAGTTAAAAACTCATTTTGAAATTGCCGCAACGGTAGAATCATGCCATCAAGCTAAAATTTTAAAAAATTTTTACAATGACAAGAACTTGTTATATTTAAAGTTTTTAAAACCTTTGTTGTCAGATTTTTTGAAGAATTTTTAAAATCGAAAAAAGATATAATCAATCCTGAACTAGAAAAGGAAATAAGACTTACATGCCGAAATTTTATAGCACAATTAATACATCAACTTCGGCAACGATTACCAAAGAATATTCTAAATTTAAAGAATACCAGTTTTTTTCTGTAGAAAACAGTTTAAAACCTAATAAATGTAAATTACGTGAACATTTTAAAAAAGAAATGCTAGATTTCTCTGTAGAAGAAATTACGGTTTTGGAACAACAATGGCAAAATCTAAGTTTATATGAATGGATAAACAAGAACTCAACTATTGAGTTATGGATAAATGTATACGAGTATAAAAACGCATCAAATAAAAATCCTTTCAATGAATTAGTTTCCCCTATAATGAAGTTTTTGGTTTAACCATATAGTAACGCGGAAGTTGAACGATTTTTTAGTGAAATGAACCTTATAAAAACGAAAATAAGAAAAAGAGTGATATTGAACACTATGAATTCGCTTCTTTATATTAGATGCGGTTTAAAAAGGTTAAATACACGTTGTCAAAATTTTAAAGTAACGAATAATCTCATAAAAAAATGTAATAAAAACATATATTACAATGATATTTCGACCGATTCTTTGGAAGTTGAGGAAGAATACTCATTTGATGATGTGTTTAATTTATAATTAAATCTAATACTTTTAAAAAAAAAATTTTTTTATAAACGTAAATACTATTGAATAGTCATTTATGATTGAATTTATTTTAATTTTTGTTGATTTTTTGTAATATAATAATACATAAAAATATACATACATATATATATGTACATAAGTGATATATTGAATTTAACGGTTATTTTATTTTATTTTAAATCGTTTTATGTATGTATGGATATATATATATATAAAGACTGAATTTAATTTAAGACTTTATGTTCCTAGTTTTCTAGTAAAAAAAATATTTTTTGTTGTTTTTTAATCAATTGTTAATGAAAGTTGAAAATTTTGAAAAATTAACACATTATTAAAACATATTAAGTAAAAAAACATGTTTAAAATTTTAGCATTATTTTTTAGCATTTTATTTTTTTTTTAGCATTTTCTAGCATTTTTTTGACTTTGATTTAGCTGCAAAATTTTTCTAGATCTGGTCACACTGGTCATGACAGAAAAGCAATTTTTCCGCATTCACACCATGTGAATTGCTTCGTCTATCAGAATACAGCTGTCCGGCAGCGCTAAAAAGCTGTTCGCTAGCTACACTAGTTGGTGGGGCTGATAAATATTTTATTGCTACACTCAAAAAAAAAGTTTGTAAAGTCAGCAAAAAATTTTGCTGAGTCAGCAAAATTTTAGTCAGGAGGATGCTAGCAAAAAAATTGCTAATGTCAGCAAAATCTTTTGCTGAAAATCAGCGAGCTGATTTTTAGCAACAAAATTTGTAGATTCAGCAAAAGTTTTGCTAACACTTAGTAGATTACAAATAAAAAAGCGTTGGTAAAAATTAATAAATTTTTTGCTGAATTTTAGTAGACTGAAAAAAAACGCAAAAAATTGTAAAAAAATTGTAATTTAGTTAAAATATTTGCTGAAAATCATAAAACATATTTTTGTGATTCTTTTAAAAATAATTTACAATAATTACGAAATATAAAAATTTTCATATTCCCACATTGACGACATGAATTAATTTAATATCTGAAAATATATAGAAATAAATATATACCTATAACATAACAAAAATTTTCTTTCAATTACTTACATCAATGGTTGTCTAAATGATGCTTTCTTTTCAATGACGAAACTGCCGAAGATAATTCTAGAAACGAAACGAAAAAATAAACAAAAACAAACGAAACGAAAAAAAACAACCCTTTTTTTTTGCAATAAGAAAAAGAAACCATACAAATCTACCTAAGATGTGTGTCTTTGTCTTTCGCTTTACTCTGTCTACATGTCTGTATATGTTTTTTTATGGTTGATTTTTTTAATTGTCTTATTAGAGTTGTTCTTTTTAGTATCATTTTCCTCTTCTCTACTACATCTTGACATGCCGCGACATCTGCTTATCAGTACAATTTTTTTAGCAAAATTAATTAGTAAAACATTAGTATATTAGTAAAGCATTAGTATAAAACAGTTAAGTGCTGAATAAGTATAACAAAAATTTTAGCTGAAAACACGGTTTTAGCAAAAATATTTGCTAAAAAATAGTATTCCTGATTTACAAGACGTTTTACTAACTTTTCTACTAACTTATTTTTTTGAGTGTACATAAAACAAAATTGAGGATTAAAACAGCTTAAATTTTGCGTTGTCACCGGCTTGTGAAAATAATTGTCTTTTAATTAAATAAAAGACAAAATATTTAAATTTAATATGTATTTCTAAAATAAATATTTATAGATTTATAGTGTGGTCAAATTGCAAACAAACAAACATATACAGACATGTAGACAGAGTAAAGTGAAAGACAAAGACACACATCTTAGCTAGATTTTTATGGTTCCTTTTTCTTATTGCAAAAAAAAGTGTTGTTTTTTTCGTTTCGTTTGTTTTTGTTTATTTTTTCGTTTCGTTTCTATAATTATCTTCGGCAGTTGCGTCCTTTAAAAGAAAGCATCATTTAGACTACCATTGATGTAAGTAGTTGAAAGAAAATTTTTGTTATTTTATATATATTTATTTCTATATATTTTCTGATATTAAATTAATTCATGTCGTCAATGTGGGAAAATGAAAATTTTTATATTTCGTAATTATTGTAAATTATTTTTAAAAGAATCACAAAAATATGTTTTATGATTTTCAGCAAATATATTAACTAAATTACACTTTTTTTAACAATTTTTTTGCGTTTTTTTAGTCTACTAAAATTCAGCAAAAAATTTATTAATTTTTAGCAAGGCTTTTTTATTTCTAATCTACTAAGTGTTAGCAAAACTTTTGCTGAATCTACTAATTTTGTTGCTAAAAATCAGCTCGCTGATATTCAGCAAAAGATTTTGCTGACATTAGCAATTTTTTTGCTAGCACCCTCCTGACTAAAATTTTGCTGACTCAGCAAAAATTTTTGCTGACTTTACAAACTTTTTTTTTTGAGTGTAGCTATATTTCTGGAAATTTTTTTTTAAACTCGTTTGGCTTTTTGAAATTTTTTCACACACATTGATGTTTAAATATCGGTGTTTTTTTTTTTGTATTCTATCATATTCAACGTTGTATTTTTTATGTAGTTTTTTTATGTAAATTCTGAAAAGTAAATATAACCGCAGTTGTTATTTATTTGTGCTTTTTATAAATAATCATAAAAAGATCGGTAGTTCGGCCAAAATTTGGCGGAACACCGAACTTGGCCGAACTTCACTTTTTGGGCGAACTACGAAGACGAAGCCGAGTACTTGGTCGGACACTACAAAATATTAAATATAGGCTCTCGTATGTAACAAATTATATGCTTTTCAAACAAAAAAAAAAATTTAAAAAACAAAAATTGGGCCCCCCCCGAAACAAAATGCTGGGTACGCCGCTGAAAGATACATTTAAAAATTCTGTTTAACAATAAATTAATTTAAAAAACTTTGTATGGTTAATTGTTATTAAGATATGTATAAAATTGTACGACAAACCATTATACAAGTTTATTTCAACTCTGCAAATAGTAAGAAAAACAGTTCTGACATGGATACTAAAAATATTCTAGTACCGAATGCAGTGATTTTGCAAGATCCTAATACGGAAGACAAGCAGAAACAAAGGAAGGATAAAAGTCTTAAAATAAAGAAGAAGATAAGTATGACCTATTTAAATTTTGTTGTGCTAAATTAAGAACAGTGACGTCATATAGTTGTGTAGTGTATGAAACAATGTTTTTTAAATTATCAAAAATATGTCTTTAATTTGAGTTTTTCCGGGTCTATTACCTTTCTATGATAGGCACAGATTATATTCTGCTTTTTTTGTACAACTCCAATTCTACTTCACACATACTTTGAATTTTACTGACTTTTTTTTTGATCGTTTAAGAGGTGCGCTAAAAATTACGAATTAAATTAAATTTAAGGTGCATATTTATAAAAATATTTATAAAATGGAGTTAAATTTAGCTATTTTATACCACGCCAAAAGCCTATTTTGTTGATCGTGTAAAGGATGCAAAAAAAAAATTAAATAGAATTTGAAATACATATTAATTAAAAAGTATATATAAAATGGGATTCAATTTAGCTAGTTTTGTAAAACTCATATTCTATTTCATACCAACTTTAATAAAGATATTAAAGCAAAAGGTTAAGATGTTTACAATGAAACTTAGAAAAATTTTTTCAAATTGTTTTCTATGGACATTTTTTGAGAAATGAAAATTTTTTTGTACCTTCCTTACATGCTATGTAAAAAGAGTTTCATCCAAAAAATATTTGTCACCATCCATAGAAATTTGGTACTAAAAATGAACAAATTCGAAAGAGGACTTAAAACGGTAAAGACAAATGAGAACGACTTCTGAAACTTTTATAAAAATTGTGCATTTTTGTTCATTTTGTTATTAACGTCGAATGAATACAAAATTTGTCAAAACTTTTAAACTGTTGCGGAAGGTGTATAATATTTAATATTTTGTAATTAATATTTTTCAATATGCCTGAGTAAAAATTTGTTTTATTTAAACATTCATAATAGAAATTAAACTTGAAATAAATATTAATTAAAAAATATATATAAAATGGGATTCGATTTAATCAAATTCTATTTCACATCCTCTTTGCATTTTGTTAACATTTTTGTTGATCGTGTAAAGGGTGCGTAAAAAATAAAATTTTAATTGTCTAATAAGTAAAAATATACATACAAAATTGTGGGTCCTGGCGGGCCAACACTTTGATTTTTGTTGATCGTGTAAGGGGCGCCCAAAAAAAATACTAATTAAAGAGAATTTGAATTGCAATTACAGAACTATATAAAAAAAAAAGGTTATAGGTCTTAGAAAACCCTTAAAATTTTAATTTCACATTAAAAAAATCTAGCATGTCTTTAACAACTTAACGGACCATCACCAAACTAAAAACTGATAGTATTTAAAATTCTCTAGTTTTTGTTTAAACATTAGTTTGACATATGTCAAGCAAAAACCATAAATAATTTACTACTACTAGTTTTGTGAATTCATTTTGAAATTCTATGCACTTTTTTAGGACCATCTACTGTTCAAACTGTTTTGGGTACTCGCTATTTATATAATGGATTTCGTTTTCTGGGAGTATATATGCCACAAAAGAATCGTGTTCCTTACATCATCTGGTCAAGTATAGTAAATTTCTTGGTAACCATTTATTTGCCTGTTGGATTTGCGATGAGTTTTGTGAACATGTCGGGAGAGGAATTGGATATTGGCAATCTATTGACATCGGCACAAGTGGATATTAATGTGTTGGGATGTTCGATAAAAATCATATTAATGGGATTTTTATTGCCTAGACTCTTAAGTTGTCAACGGATTATAGAAAAATTAGATAGACGTTGTCATACCGCCGAGGAAATGGCCTGTATTAAAAGATTTATTAAGCAGGGTAACCGTTTTGTAGTTTTATTCGCCATGGCTTATTGGAGTTATTCTACGAGTACTTGCATAAGTGCAATTATATTTCAACGTTTACCCTACAATATTTACAATCCATTTATTGATTCCACGAAATCAACTGCCCACTTTATATCAGCCGCTTTTGTGGAAATGGCTTTGCTAGATATTGCATGTTTTCAACAAGTGGTCGATGATTCTTACGCGGTCATTTATGTCAGTATTTTGCGTACAAAAGCTTCTTAGTAATCCAACATGTGGCTAGGGTCTTTTCCTAACAATCATCACGCCGTTACTAAGCTTTGAAGACCAAAAATGTTCTATGTACATAAAAAAAAATTGTTTTACTCTGGCTCAAGTAATATATTTTACTGTAAATACATTTTTTCGAAACTCTCTTAAAACCAGTTCAGGTTTTTAGAAGCATTGGAAACGGCTTGTTGAAACAAATGAAACACCCAATACTTATAATTTTCAGTTTTTAAAATTAAATATTAAAGGCAATATTCTTTTTACCACTGATCCTGTTTCGTGGTTAACAAAATGTTTGTTTTGAACAGTCTGAAATTGTTGAAGTACGAAATAGGGAGATTTTACTTCATAAAATAAATATTGTATTGATCCATAATACCGACCGTACAGTTATTATTTTTTAATTATTTTGTATAACAACTTCAGGTTTATAAAAAGAATACATTTTTAGATTTAACGCTATTTTTTTATGTCTTATAAATAACTTACAAGTAGTACTTAATTGGATTTAAAAAAAAGTACTGATCTCTAAAACATTTTCAATTTTTTTTTTTAATTCTTTAATTAAAGAAGTTATTAGATAAAATTGTATCAAATTATATATAATTTTATCATATTTTACAGTGCTATTTTTCGGATCAAACTATATGAGATTAGCTCCCATGAGATACCAAGAGATCAGCTTATGTATGCCATTTTTTGGATCAGATGAGAGATTATGTGAAACTTAGTTATATGTGATACTGTATATAATCATATATGATATATGGGAACTTTTTTCGTCGGGCATTTAAATTTTATAATTATGTAAAGCTTTGAAAATGCACTTGAATTTGATATTGTAAGTTTCAAATTAAATTTATTGAAAAGTTATAAAGAGCAATGAGTTGCAATTTTTTAAAAAACTTTGCTCTTTATTCTATTATCAAATTTGGTAATGGATTACAAACCAATTTTAAATATTGCACAATAATATTTCTAGTGTATGGGTACCTTATGTGTTTAATTAGAATTTTTTTTTTGACTCTAACATAAGAAATCCACTAAAAATCCTCATATATCAGAGCATACATGATTCATAATTTAAGAGCTCGTAAAAATTTGTTGTAAGATATTAGAGATGGGCACATAAGTGAATTTTGACTCACACCCACTCACGCTCACGAGTGAAAAATTCCACTCACGCACAATCACTCACGTACATTTTTTTCTACTCACACTCATATATATAAATAAAATGCTAAAATTAACTAAAAATGGCTCTGAATATATAGTTTTGCAAATTATTTGGCGAATAAATTAAAGAAAATATTTTTTAAAAGCAAAACCAAAGTTTTTTGTAAACTTTTACTCAAGCACACTCACTCACGCAAAACTTTGACTCACGCACATTCACTCACGAGGAATTTTGTTCTACTCACACTCACTCATGATCACGTGAATAAATTTAAATTTTACCGGAAATAAATAAAATGCAATAATTAAGGTTGAAATGTTTAACTAAAAATGGCTCTGAATATATAATTTTGCAAATTATTTGGCGAATAAATTAAAGAAAATATTTGTTAAAAGCAAAACCAAAGTTTTTTGTAAACTTTTACTCAAGCACACTCACTCACGCAAAACTTTGACTCACGCACATTCACTCACGAGGAATTTTTTTATACGCACGATCGCGTGAGTAAATTTAGGTTTCGCTCACACGTGAATCACGCAAAATTCTGCCATCTCTATAAGATATCCTGTTTATTTCTTAAAAATTTATTTTATTTTTTGTTCCAGTTATTTTTTTCCTACACTGAACAAATTGCTCAGTTTATTAGTAACTATCTTAATTTTTAACTGATAAATAAATAAATTTATTGAAAATTACTAAAAAAAATTTTAAGCAAACAAAACAATTAAGCCTCAGTTTTAAAACAACTAATTTGTTAATAATTTTTAAACAACCATTGTATTCAGTTAATAATAACCGATGTAAAAAGGAAATAAAACAATGCCATTGAAATTTCTTCTAATTGTTTGCGCTTTTTTTGAATTATTACCATTTATTAGTTTAACTTGAAATAGGTTCCTTGAAGTACCGCCTTTTCTTTTAAAATCTTCTATTTCCCTAAGTCATGCGCGGCTTTAGCAATGAATGAATATAATTGTATATAAGTGGATCAACTTAGATCAAATTGGATTTCATTTCTTCTAATGATATACAACTGAATACGAATTTTGACCAGATATTATTATACTAAATAATATCATACTACATGAAATTTAATACAATAAGGACCAATTTCGTATAAGTGGTTCAATTTTGACTTTTATTAAGTATAATATATATAAAAAGTTATGAATTAATTATAATTTCTAATAATTTTGCTTAAAACATTATTGAATTTTAAACTGAATTTGAAATTTTGCCTTTTAAAAGTAAGAAAAGTTCAAATAAAATTGTAGTTTTTAAAATATTTATTTTTAAATAAAATTATGATAACACATTTGATTTGATATTAAGTAAGAAGAACGAAATTATACATGAATGGTTATTTAGAAGTTTCAAATCGTATTGAATTAATGTTTTTTTAAGAAAAATTCAACTGACAATATATTGTTCATATTAACCGAGCTGAAATTTCTATAAAATTTTGTATAGTTTTACACAAAGTCTTTAAAATTTAAAACAATTTAAAAAATTGAGAAATTTTTACATTTGATCTCTTAACAGAATTGTTGGCGATACATTTGATCAAAAATGTATGTATTTTCGATTTAAAATTGTTCAAAATTTTAAAAAATTATTAAAGAAATTGGAAAATTTTGGAAAGTTTGTATTTAAAATGTAAAATTAAATGAAATTTTGTTTGTGGAACTGCCAGAAATAGTTAGTCATAGCGGTGACTTTGTATGCCAAAACTTCGAAACTTTCAATTATTTTAAACAAAACAAGAATTCTTTATTTGAATTCATTAAGATATTATAAAAAGTTTCCCCTCCGAATTATATATAAACATAAAAACCTTGAAATCCCCGAGAATCAAAATGCCCTAAAAAAAAAAAATTTGCCAACGGCTATCCGTAATACTTGGCTTATTTAATACTTGAGATGTGTTTAATAAAATACTTGACAGCAAACACTAGGTTTTTGATTTTTGTTGAATAAAATTTTCAAAAATGCAAAAAAGTCACTTTGAGGTACCCCCAAAATATTTATTAATTTTTTTGACGTTTTTATTTTTCGCCCATGCAACGAAAGACAACCCTAATAAACATATATGGTATAAATTAACAAAAAATTTATCGCTTTTATATATATGTATAACTAAAGCCGGGCTTGCCCGGAGTGCACCTACACGCAGAGAAAAAGTATTATTGAAGATGATTGTCCTTTAGGATCATAATATGATTGGCAGAAAAGACAACAAAAGTTCAAAGTTAATAAAATAATATAATAAAGTAAATAAAAATAGCATAAAACAATTTTAGAAATATATATCGAATTTTATCAAATTAAACATAACTTGATAAAATCAGATAGACCCATTTTATGGATCAAATTATATTAAATGAGATTACATGAGATTTCATGAGATAAGGTCATATATGCCATTTTTCGGATCAGCCATGATATGATGTCATAATGAATTATATATATGATTATATATACCTATAACGGAACTTTTTTCATCGGGTTGTTGAAAATAGTCGAACTAAATAATGATTTAACTGAGAATAACATAAATATTTCTTGTAACATAAATTTTCTTGTACCTATTTATAAGAGATTATAAAATATAGCAACAAAAGTATTCATTTCTAAATTTTAAAATTTGATTCGTTAAATATAGTTTTAAAGTTAAATTATTCAATAGTCAATCAGAATTGAAAGTCATATTAAGGATTAAATTCAAGAACTGATTATGGTAGAATAAAAAGGAAACGCTAGCTTTTTGGTTAATACATACATATATACTCGTTTCTATCAAGATGCAAGTAAACCGCCTGATAAGTAGACCGCCAAATTGCCAACAGTGAAGAGAACAATATTTATTAACACAAGATGTTTGCTCTCAAAGACCGATTTTATTAAAAAATAATAAAAATACATAATAATACTTCAAAATTTACCTTTAAAATTTCCTATTCCGCTTTGCTTAGATAATTTTTGCTAAAACTTTTTCCGTATTGCACTAATATTTTTTTTTTTTAATTTGATTTCTTCCAAATTTAATTTTTTTTTTAATGTTATTTCTTCCAAATTTAATTTTTTTTTTAATTTAATTTCTTCCAAATTTAATTTTTTTTTTAATTTAATTTTTTTTCATACATTTTTTAATTTAATTTTTTTATTTAATTTTTTTTTTTTTTGAATTGCATAAATCAAATTTTATAACTTTTTGCTTTTTTATGCTTTATTATAATATAGGATATATATTTGCATACATAATAGCTACACATTTTTTTTTTGCCTTTTATACACTGCTCAATGTAATGACCTTGCATTTGATCATACATATTTGGCTTAACACACTACTCTACCTTATTATTTACTCACTAACACCGATAAGCTCTTCAAACTGACCTACAGAGAAAAGCAGGAAAAAAACACGACAGGCCCGACACGCAACAAAATTTATTCTTGCACTTTAAACACTTATTTCATGTAATATTTATAAATATTTTAATGAAATTTATATTAAATAATATTAAGCTTTATTTGAACACTATTTTTTATCAAAAATTATAAAGATTTCTTAGTTATTTAAACAAATTTGATTTAATGAAACGAGCGCAACACCACCGGACGACTTTATCGTATGAAAACTGAGCGAAAACTGAAAATTGCTAGTAAAAAAAAAAGAATGAACTATAACAGTAAGTGTTCTAACAAAAAATAGAAGTAGTGTGTTGTTGGTATTATTTATTTATTTATTTAAGTCTACGGAATAAATCCTTACAGACTATTAACATAATAATTACAAAATTATAAATTAATATAAGTACAATATTTTTTTTTTATTTTTTTAAATAGTAGAATTTAAAAACAAAATGATGTTGCGTTTAATAATATTAACATTTGAAGAAAAATCTAACAAATTATAAAGATTATTAAAATCATTACACATTCTTATAAACGGATCAGCATCAGCATACATTTGACGATAGAATGGAGTATATAATGGAGTATAATTACGTGTTGATCTTGGAGGAACGAAAAGTACAAAATTTTCTAACAGGAAATCGGAGCATATATCACCATTAATCAAATTTAATAAAAATGTAACGTTTAGCATTGTCCTTCTACTTTTCAGAGTGGGAAGCTTAACGAGGTTTAGTCTGGTTGTATATGAAGGTAGATTATTAATGGTATTAGGGTAGGTGCTTCGTAAGCAGAACAGCAAAAATTGTTTTTGCACTGATTCAATTTTTCCAATTTGAACAATGGATAATGGATCCCAAATCACAGATCCATATTCCAAAATTGGTCTCACAAGCGATGTATATAATTGTTTTGTTACATTGGAATCTGTAAATTCCTTAGCCCATCGTTTTATAAAAGCTAAGGTGCCACGAGCTTTATTAATCGTCAATAAAATATGCCGTTTAAAATCCAATTTTGGGTCTAAGAGAATACCCAAATCTAGAATATTATCTACTAATTCCAACTGAAAACCACCCAAAGAGTAAACACCAAAAGATTCTGTCCTTCTAGAGAAGCGCATATGTTTACATTTTTTCAAATTTAGTTCCATAAAATTAGAGCAGCACCATTCGTAAAAACTATTTAAATCCTGCTGTAGATAAATCTGATCGGAATTTTTATTAAAGCCACGAAAAATTTTAACGTCATCAGCATACATAAGAACGTTTGAAAACTTTATTACCGATGGTAAATCGTTGATAAAAAGAGAAAATAAAATTGGTCCAAGATGGCTACCTTGAGGAACCCCAGATGTTACAATAATATTTTTCGACGTTGTGTTATTAAAATTAACCTTCTGATTTCTGTCTTTTAAGTATGACTTTATCCAGCTTAAACAATTTCCAGCGAAACCCATCATATCTAGTTTTTTGAGTAAAAGATTATGGTTAACTTTATCAAAAGCTTTACTGAAATCAGTGTAAATGACATCAGTGTTTTCGCCTTTAAGGAAACCACGATTTACCAAAGTTGTTAATTGTAATAGGTTAGTTGTTGTAGAGCACCCCTTACGAAAACCATGCTGAAGAGGAGATATTATAGAGGAAATTTGATGACACAGAGAATCAGTTAAACATTTTTCGAAAAGCTTTGGAATCGCGCTGAGTTTTGCTATTCCTCTATAATTAATAACATTTGACTTATTTCCAGATTAAAGCTCTTCTTTAATAAAGATGTCAAAATTAGTGTTGCCAGATTATCGATTTTTCATATAAAAAAAACCGCAACTTTTTTAATTGGGAGTATCATAAAACATGCCCAAAAAATAATAAAGAACCAAAAAAAAAAAATAAACTCCCGATGAAAAAGCTTCTATATATTCCTATACAACTTGATATCATTATATATGCTTATATGTGCGGCAATATATTACAATATATGTTCATATCTAATACTTGGTTTATAAATTTGTTTAATATGGCGCAATATAACATCATATATTATTTTATCGTATATTATATATTAGCATATCTTGTATATCTGATTATATGACCATATATTCTACCATATATGATCATATGTAAGTATATATGTGGTACAATTAATCAAGAATTATTCAAGGAATTTTTTTTTTAGGCTTTGTTTTCATAATAATTTTTGCTTTTGATTATGGGCTACAATATCTTTTTAGAAGCTCTTTGCATCACTAAAAATAATGGCGTAATTATTTTTTTTAAAATTCGAACTCTTTCCCCATGCATATCTGCGGCTAAAAACGCTGATTTTTGGCACCATTTTCAACAGAGCAAAAACTGCTGATTTTGCCATTCGATTTGAGGAAAAATTAGTAAAAATAAACGTTATTTGAGATTATCAGGATGGACCAGATAGTCATTAGGGGGAGCCGAAAAATTCACTGTTTTATAAAAAAATTTAAAACTATTTTTTTTAACACGCAGATTAAAAATATAATGTCTCCTGGAAAAAGCGGCATTTAAATTTTTATTTTGTAGTGGCTTTTTAAAAAGTTGTTAAGACTTTGATATGAGAAGTATTAATAATAATTTATTACTTGTATTATTTTTGAACCAGTATTTTATTTTTTCAAGCTACATTAGTCTTTAACAGTAATATTATTTTCCGAAATGGCTGATCTTTTACAATTAACAGAAAAAAGAATACGGCAAATTCCAGATAAACAGTTATTTTAAATTCAATAAATGAATCTTACTGATATACATTTCGGCTCAAGATATTGTTGGATGTACTAACGAAGATGTTTTACGTCGTTTTCGCACAATACATAATCTTAATCGAAGAAAATGTGCTTTTGCATCACTCTTGTACCTGAAATTGGGAGATTTCGTGCTTTCAAAGTCGCCTTTCGATTATATAACTCTTCAGAGTTTTAAACATTAGTTAATTATGGAATGCATATTTCATTTATGCTTTTTCACTCTTCTCAGTGGGCATCCCAAAGATGCTTTATCATTGCAATTGAAAAGGTTAAATATATACAATCAACAAGTATTTACACTGAACAGCTGGTTGGCCAAATTTCGCGGCTTAATCATTGAAATAAAATACAAAATAAAGATAATTTAAATAATTTAGCATTATATGCAGTTGAAAGAGAACCTAAATAATATTGTTTTGGAAAAAAACCAACTTTGTAATATCAATTATAACTAATTTTTAGATATATATCACTTGACAAGTTTTAAACCGGAATTACAATAACAAAAGTTTTTGTACCATTTTTTTAGGAGACAGCATAATTTCAATATGCGTGTTAATAAATTACTTTTGCAAATTTGTTTTTATGAAAAAGTGATTTTTTGTGCACCCTAACTACCTGGTAAATCGTGAAAATCTCTAATAACGTTTATTTTTAATATTATTTAATTTTTGGTGAATCGAATGGTAAAATCAGATTTGAAATATATTAAACAGTTTTTGCTTTAGAAAATGGTACCCAAAATCAGCGTTTTTAGCCGCAGATATGCAGGAGAAGGAGTTTGAATTTTAAAAAATCACGCAAAAAGCTTCTAAAAATATATTGTATCCGAAAATCTAAAATTTCGAATTAACCCTAATAATTATATATGGCAAAACATATCATTGTATATAAATATATATAGTAAAATTTAATGAAAAAAATTCCATCTTTTTTATACATATTTTTTTAGCACCGTTTATAATTAGAATATAAATGAGTTTCAAAATTTACTGCAAAACAAAACATGAAAAACTATGGTTTTATGTTTTGTAATATTGATATTTTTTATTAAAGTATTAAAAAACAACGTTATAAATGTGAGGTTTTAAGCCAACGAACATATAGACTAAAAAAGAACCAATGTACTCGACATCTGTTAAATTTCAAATGCCAATTGGTTTTAAGAGAAACAGTTTTTTTTAGAGGTTTTTTAATGCATATTTTTAGTATATTAACAAAATGTTGTGTTTATTATACAAAATTAATGCAGATACATTAAACGACACAAATTAAGCATATAATTTTATTAAAATTGCTTAAAAGCATGAAAATGACTATAAAAAGTACCACTTTTAACAGTTTTCTTTGTTTTTATTGAGATTATTTTTTTGTTATTTTTATTTATTTATAACGAGCTTTTAGCCTTCGTATATTTACAAAACTACAGCAAATTAAATTTATTACCTAGGTTGATACATGTATTTCGATCTGGCTAAAAATCTCATCAGAACCCGAAATTCTAGAAAAGCTAGAGCCTCCAGAATAGACTATAGCTATAACAAAAAACCTATTAATCATCAATTTTGCTAAATTCTGAAGTTTTTAGTAATCAAATACGTGTCTAGGGTCTTTTCCTAACAATCATCATGCCGTCACTAAACTTTGAAGACTTAAAATGTTCTATGTATACAAAAAAATTTAGTTTTACTCTGGCTCAAGTAATATTTCTTACTGTTAATACATTTTTTCAAAACTCTGTTAAAACCAGTTCAGGTTTTTAGAAGCGTTGGAAACGGCTTGTTTAAACAAATGAAACACTCAATACTTATAACATGCGTAATAGATTTAAAATTTTTAAAATTAAATAGTATAGGCAATATACTTTTTACCACTGATCCTGTTTCGTGGTTAACAAAATGTTTGTTTTGAACAACCTTAAATTGTTGAAGAACTAAATAGGGAGATTTTACTTCATAAAAAATATATTGCATTGATTCATAACCAGTACAGTTATAATTATTTTTTAATTATTTTGTATAACAACTTCAGGTTTATTAAAAGCATACATTTTTAGATTTAACGTTATTTTTATGTTTCCCAAATTACTTACAAGAAGAACTTAACTGGATTAAAAAAAGTGTTGATCTCTTTAAAATGCACTTGAATTTGATATTTTAAGTTTCAAATTAATTTTATTGAAAAGTTATAAAGAGCAATGAGTTGCATTTTTAAACCTTTGATCTTTATTCTATTGCCAAATGTGGTAATAGATTAAAAAAACAAATTGGAAAAATTGCACAATAATATGTCTAGTGTACCTTATGTGTTTAATTAGAATTTTTTCTGGACTGCAACATAAGAAATCCGCTAAAAAGCCTCATATATCAGAGCATACATGATTCATAATTAAGAGCTCGTAAAAATTTGTTGTAAGATATAAGAGATGGGCACATGAGTAAATTTTGACTCACACCCACTCACGCTCACGAGTGAAAAATTCCACTCACGCACAATCACTCACGAACATTTTTTTATGTTTAAGAAAGCAGAATATGGCGTGAATCATGCGTGGTTGTGAGCGAAACCTAAATTTACTCATGGTCACGTGAGTAAATTCAAATTTTACCGGAAATAAATATAATGCAAAAATTAAGGTAGGAATGTTTAACTAAAAATGGCTCTGAATATAAAATTTTGCAAATTATTTGGCGAATAAATAAAATAAAATATTTGTTAAAAGCAAAACCAAAATCGTTTGTAAACTTTTACTCACGCACACTCACTCACGCTAAAATTTGACTCACGCACATTCACTCACGATCGCATGAGTAAATTTAGGTTTCGCTCACAACCACGCATGATTCACGCCATATTCTGCTTTCTTAAACATATATTGTTTGATTAAATTTAATTAAAACATTATTCAAAGAAATTAATGGGGGGTTTAGCTTGTAAAATGGGGACACATACTAAAACATTTCTGGCAACACTCCGTTTCTTTAGTTTTTTTTTTTTTGTTAAATCAAGAGATCAGCAAAGTCACAAACCTACTAATTATCTTTATTTTCAATGTTGCCTTTTTAGCTATTTTCCGGCTATATGTAGCGATTTTTTCCATCTGGCTGTAAAAAATAGCTAGATTGCATCTAGCCGGAAGATTTAGCCATTTATTTTTTGTTACAGGCATTTTTTCTTCCTACACTGAACAAATTGCTCAGTTTATTAGTAACTATCTTAATTTTTAACTGATACTCTGATAAATTTATTGAAAATTACTAAAAAAATTTTAAGCTGACAAAACAATTAAGCCTCAGTTTAAAACAACTAATTTGTTAATCATTTTTAAACAACCATTGTATTCAGTTAATAATAGCCGATGTAAAAGGGAAGTAAAACAATGACATTGAAACTTCTTCTAATTTTTTGCGCTTTTTTTGAATTTTTACCATTTATTAATTTAACTTGAAATAGGTTTCTTAAAGTACCGCCTTTTCTTTTAAAATCTTCTATTTCCCTAAGTCATGCGCGGCTTTAGCAATGAATGAATATAATTGTATATACGTGGATCAACTTAGATCAAATTGGATTTAATTTCTTCTAATGACATACAACTGAATACGAATTTTGACCAAATATTATTATACTAAAAAATAGCATACTACATGAAATTTAATGCAATTAGGGCCAATTTCGCATAAATGGTTTAATTTGGACTTTTATTAAGTATAATATTTAAAATTATATAAGTAGTATAATATATTAAAATTATGAAATAATTATAATTTCTAATAATTTTGCTTAAAATATTATTAAATTTAAACTGAATTTGAGATTTGCATTTTGAAAGTGAGAGAGGTTCAAATAAAATTGTAGTTTTTAAACTATTTATTTTTAAATAAAATTATGATAACACATTTGATATGATATTAAGTAAGTAGAATGAAATTATGCATGACTGGTTGTTTAAAAGTTCCAAATCGTATCGAATAAATGTTTTTCAGGACAAAAATTCAACTGACAATATGTGGTTCCTATTAACCGAGCTTAAGTTTCAATAATTTCTTTTTATAGTTTTATACAGTCTTTAAAACTTAAAACAATTTAATAAATTGAGAAATTCTTTCATTTGATTTTTTAAAAAAATTGTTGGTGATACATTTAATCATAAATGTATGTCTTTTCGGTTTAAAATTGTTCAAAATTCTAAAAAATGATTGAAGAAATTGGAAAATTTTGGAAAGTTTGTATTTAAAATGTGAAATTAAATGAAATTTTGTTTGTGGGGCTGCTAGAAATAGTTCGTCTTAGACGAGAGCTCGTATGCCAAAACTTCGGACTTTCAATTATTTAAAATAAACCATGAATTCCTTATTTATATTCATTAAGATATCATAAAATTTCAAATAAAAATATGCAGCTATTAGGTAAATTGATATTTCCGCTTGTTTTAAATAATATAAAGTGGATTTATATGTAAATTGTTTTTCTAACAAAAATCAAGAAATTAACGCAACACTCCACACACGTTATTTATGCTAGTTTCCCCTATGAAGTTTTCAAAGTTTGAAATACAAACAACATTTACCAATTTAAATTCGAATGTAATTGATTTCGAATAAAATAAAAATATAATTTAAAATTGTCTATGAAACTGGATTAAATTTGATGTTACAATTTTTTTCCTCTACGGAGGAAAAACACCCACACAAAAAAACTTGTTTTCACAAATCCAATGTCAAATCCGTTGAAATCTTATTTTTCAGACAATAAGTAATATAATTTGACTAGTCATAGCTTTGTCACTTAAACAGCTAATTGATTGTTTTCTATCTTCCGTTTATTTAACGTTTAGACACTAATATATACGTAAAATTTTTAATAAAATAGACTTTTAAAAAAATAATCATTAAAAAACAATAAATCTTGGTGTGAGTTGGTATTTTGGGACATAAAAAGTTACGACAATTCAATTAAATGTTACTTGATGTCTTAAAAATATAAGATTTCAACGGATTCGATATCTGATTTGAAAAACAAGTTCTTTTGGGTTGCGGCCTTCGGCCGCTTTTAGGGTTTTTTTTTCATCCGTAGAACGCGGCAGGCGGCTTCGCGAAATAAAGTTTTTTCTGCGTGCTTTGAATGATATTGGTTGTTTACATTCCTTAAAAATTTTGATTTTTAAGAAAATGAAATAACACCCCAAAAATATTATTTGGGGACTTATTTCATTTCTCATATTGGGGCTTTATTTTATTATGAAATGAATAGTGTCCGACCGAAGTCACTTTTTTTGGCCGAAGCCGTAGCCGAACTTCGTCCAAATTTATAATATTCGGCCGAAACCGTAGCCGAACTTTTTAATTTTTTTTTAGTTTGAATAAAATTTCAATTTTTGTTGATTTTGACTACAAAAAGCATCATTAAAGTATATTAAAAAATATTCAAACATCAATAAATTTGTAAAAAAGCAAATTTAGAATATTTTTTCAAAAATATTATAAAGTCAGTTCAATTATTTTATTGAAGTTTTCAACAAAAATATGGAAATACCTGAACTTTATTATTTTAACTAAAGTATATGACGAATTTAATTGAAAATTTTGTTTTTTACGTGAAATAAATTTGAAAATTTTGTTTTTTACGTGAAATAAATCAAAAATGAACTGTTCTTTTTCAAATATACGGTATTCGGCCAAGTTCGGCCAAAATTTGGCCGAACACCGAACTTGGCCGAACAACACTTTTTGGCCGAACTCCGAAGCCGAAGCCGAACGTTCGGTCGGACACTAGAAATGAAGTCCCAAAAAAAAAATGAAATAAAGCCCCAAAAAATGAAATAAGACCCCAATTTTTTTATTAGAAATTTTTGGGGCCTTATTTCATTTTCGGTTTGGGGACTTATTTCATTGGGGTCTTGTTTCATAGAGTCGTATTTTTACGCATGGATTATTATCAGTGTAGTGCCTGTATAACAATATATAACGAGATATAGTTGTATTAAATAATATAACATAATATATAACACTTTTTACTCGGGATAACAAAATCCAAGAGAAAATGCACTGCCGCATGTAACCATATTAATCTATGTATATTAAGTTAAACGCTTTTATATAACATTTTATTACAACATATATGATTGTATATGAACGTTTGTACTAGGGATCGCTAAATATTTGAATAATAGCCATTCGACATTTTTTTCTTTAAAATACAAATTTAAATCGCTAGATCTGATGAGAAAACCGCCAAAGTGGCAATAGTGAGAAGAACGGTAAATAAAATACAACAATTTTGCAAAAAATAATAAATATACAATAATGTTTTAAAAGTTACCTTTAAAATTTCCTTATTCGCAGCTAAATTTTGTTTAATTTTTTTTTAATTATTGCACAAACATTTTTATTTAATTTAAATTTTCTAATTTAATTTTTTGATTATTTTTTTTTTTATTATTTTTTAAATTTTATTTATTTTTTGTATTGCTTTGCTATTTAAAAGAGCATTAAATACATATTTTTATAACTTTTGCTTTTATGCAATTTTCTTATGCTTTTTTATAATATTATTTTTTTTCTAATATTTTTGCATTTTATACACTGCTCAATATAATGACCTTGCATTTGATCATACATATTTGGCCTAACACTTTACTTTTTTATTTACTCACTAACCCCAACTCTATCAAATTTTTTTTTCTTCACCGGCGTATAGAACAACACGAAACGAAAGGCCCCGGCACTTTGACCTAATTTATGTTTTGTCTTTAAACGCTTATTTCACGTAATATTTATTAATATTTTAACGAAATCTATATTAAATAATAGTAAGCTTTACGTTAACACTATTTTTTATTAAAAAATATAAGGATTTCTTAATTATTTAAAAAAAAAATTTAATTAAATAAAAACAACCGCACCACTACCGAACATCCGATTCTTATGACAATTGAGCGAAAACTAAAGATTGGTTAAACATCTATGAACGAGAACATTTAGTGCAGGCATCGGCAAATATATCCAAACTTATTTTGTGCTTGTATGAGTGAGTTGCAGCTTTTCTCTCTCAATGCGTATCAGTGCACTGATAGAAAAATGTTAGTAAAATATGTTGCTATATTTTAGTTACATTTGAGCTAAATTGCGTATCAGTGCACTGATAGAAAAATGTTAGTAAAAAATGTTGCTATATTTTAGTTACATTTGAGCTAAATTTTAGTTTACTGAAAGTAACAAATTAATCTGCACAAATCAGCAAAAAAATTTGTAAATATTAGTAGACAAAAAAATCATAAAAAAATGTGAAATTTTTTAAGTTTTTTTTGTTGATTTTTTTTTAATGCGAATAAAAATCTTGCACTTTGAAATTAGCAATCTACAATTTTTTAGTAAAAATTTCTGTTGATGTTAAAAAAATGTACTGTTATCTGCATTATACTAATTGTAAGGCAAATATAGCAATAAAACAACAACAACCACAAAACAAAACAAAAAAAAACAACAAAACAGCCACTCAAGCTAATTAAAAAAATGGAAACTTATGAACGTCAACATTTTGTAAAATTTAATTTTAATATTAAATTTATATGATTATATATTAATTTTAATTTTTTGTTGACTTAACTTCATTAATTCATTTCGTTTATCATAAGATCATCAATATCAATATAAAAATTTCTGTTGATTTTAGCAAAATGTACTGTTATTTGCATTCTACTAATTTTTAGGCAAATATAGCAATAAAACAACAAAACAAAACTTATTAAAAAAAAACAAAACAAAAAAGCCACTCAAGCTAAATAAAAAATGGAAACTTATAAACGACAAACATTTTGAAAATTTAAATTTTAATATTAAATTTATATATTTATTTAAATTTTGTCTTCACTTCATTCATTCATTTCGTTTTTCATAACATCATCAATATCGATTTCATATGGCAGGCGCGGATCCAGAATTTCGGTTTGGGGGGGGGGGGGGGGGGGAACTTTTTTGAGCAAAAATTTTTTTATTTTTCTATGTGCCAAAAATTTTCTGTAGTTATTAGCCATATGCTTGCCAAAACGTTTTTGGAACCTAAAACTGTCCAGGTAAAAGATTGTGTAATAATGTCCGATGGCAATTTGTAAGGAAGTGTTGGGGCAACAACAATGTGGAGTGTGGTAAATCTCTAGCTGTTTCCACTTACCCGTTAGGAGCTCTTAAAGTTGAAAAATCCTATATTTTAGAGCCAAAACAGTATAAAAATGAGGATCAAGGAGGGCCTATGAATCCAGTTTGTGGCATAGTAACTCTTATTTAGTTGTAGATCACGAAATTAAAAAAAATAAAAATTCCTTCAGACAAAACTCCGTGATCGGCAAATAGCAGTTTAAAAATTTTATCGAATTCGGTCAAATTAAAAAAATTGTAGCACCAATTAAAATAGTTTGTAGCTTTCTAATTAATTTCAGTTTCATTCAAGTATCAATTAAATATTGTTTTCAATTTAAAACAAAATTTTAATAAATACTATAAAACTATGCCAAAAGCAAAAAAAAAATACAATATTTACTTACAAGAAATATAATCGATAACGTTTCGAAGATTTAAATAAAAGATATGTTTATCATTCAATTCAATGCAAAAGGAATTCAGTTATAATGTTTTTTATGTACTAAAGATATAATGAAGTTTTCTTATTATTTGCAAAATAGGAGCATATCAATAATAATATATTCAAACTATATGAGAATATTTAATAACATGAAATAATCTTCGATTATAAGTAACCCATAAAAGTTAAATGTTTACTAAAAACAGATTTCGAAGCAAGAAATAACAAAAAAAACAAACATTTGTTTTTAATAAATACAAAGAAATCGGGGTTAATAGTTTATTAAAAATAACATTTAAAAAAATAAAAAAACAAAAACTCAACAATAAAAAAGAAAAGAATTAATTCGAGTAAATTCGATAAAAGTTCATAACTAACAAAACAGTTTAAATTAGTAATTTGTGGTTTCCACTTGAGGCAAATCTTGCAAGTACAGCATCTGGATCAATTTCTATTTTATTATGTATATGCATCATAGCTAAACCATTCAGTCTGTCCTCCGTCATGGTTGATCTCAGCCATGTTTTTATTCGACGAAGGCTTGAGAACGACCTTTCAGCTGTGGCGTTGCTGACAGGCATAGAGGCAAATATTTGAAATATTTTTCTTAAGTTGGGATATATCTACATCACAGCTTACTAGTGCGGTTATTGTATTATATGGAAGCTCTTCTGAGTTCTTCCATTTATAATGCCAATGTAGGAGTTCCGCCTCTAGTTTCTATGTCAGGATTTTTTGATCTGTTCCATAAAATTTAAGCAAATCCTCTACCAGTTGTGGGATTAAAAGTTTAATTTCCGAAATTGAACTTGTGGCTATATTCTTAGGTAGCAGTTTCGGTATATTTAATAAATTCAGGACGTCTTTCGAAAATCTTGATTTTAAATCTACTAAAATCGATTCTATCAGTGGAATGTATCAGACAACCCTGAAATACTCCTCGACATCATTTATCGGATGTTTTCTTTCGAATCTAGATTTTTCAATTGGAATTTCCAAATCAACACAAATAGCTTTTGCTTTCTCAAAAATTGTTTTAAACTCAATTTCTGCTTCTTGTCTTTTATCCTCATGACAGGTAATTAAATTTGTTATAAGATCTGAGCCTTTTTGTAGGTCTATATCTTGTTTTTGTAGAATAACACTAAGGGGATGTGTAATAGAAAGCATATCACATAAAATGCACAGGCCACATATAAACTCAAAAGTGCTAAGTGAATTTCTTAATAATAAAGCTTTTGATGATGTTTCTCTATCTTTCCATTCAGATATTTTTTCTAACGCTTCTATTATGTTCTCAACACTTGCAGTGAATTGCAATATAGAATCATGGCGGTCCACCCATCTCGTCTCGCACAACGGAGAAAGCTTAGCTCCCAAAAACTTAACTAAGAAAGTATTACGTTTAGGATGATGATATTTAAAAAATTTTGTTGTCTCTTTTACAAGT
Organism: Delia radicum; assembly: GCA_021234595.1. Lineage (NCBI taxonomy): Eukaryota > Metazoa > Arthropoda > Insecta > Diptera > Anthomyiidae > Delia > Delia radicum. The sequence goes on along the minus strand of CM037852.1, from coordinate 13,762,657 downwards.
AAAGTCACTTTTTGAATAATAGGCACTTTATTGCTTTTTGAAATCGAATTGTTGAGCTTGTGTGAAAAGCAGGGAGTTTGTTTTGCGTTTAATGCTACTTCTTGTATTTTTTTAACATCTCCTTTTTCTGCTAACATCAATGGGCACCCATCCGTACCAATTCCGACACAGTTTTTTAAGTCAAGCCCAAAACTTATCAAAGCTTTTATTATTATTGTTGACATTGTCTTTGCATCAATTGATATTTCATCACCGTCAGCTGTATTCTTAATAGCTTCTTCAAATGCGTCTACAAATCCTATAAATTCTTCGTGTACATTGTTGTCCTTTACATTCAAATATCTTAAAGATAAAGAAATTTGGCTTTTGCCAGACAGGTCCGTTGTTTCATCAAAAATTATAGAATAATATTTGGCTTCAGAAATATTTTTCAAAATTATTTCTAAAATTAAGGTATTGCAGCAGTCTATTATTTGGTTTTGAATAGTTTTGGATATATATGTAGCATTCAATGGGCTTGTTTTTAAATGGTTTTGAAGTATTTTATCACCGGCATCTATGCAAAACCGTAGAAGCGAACGAAAGATACCTTCTGAGTCTGAACTTTCAGACGAGAGCAAAGCACCATCATCTCGATGACCACGGAGTGGTATGTTATTTCTTCCAAGAAAAATAATTGATTTTATAATAGGAAGTAAACGTTCACGGTTTTCAATCTTTTGTTGAAGTACATTTCTTTGCAATTGATTTACTACCTCGGTACGAAAGTTTTCCGGAAGTTAGTTTCATCGAATGTGATTTTTAGCACATATTCTAACCGGATGCTGACTTATTGCTATGCGCATGTAGATGGCATATGCACATGCAATCGTTTGGGCAAATAAGTGTGTTAAAAGGCTAAAAATACAGTTTTAATTTAGTTTTATGTATCCAACGATATTTTTCTAAACCAAAATTCTAGAAAATAATCTACAAAGTTTGTTTGTACATGTTTCAAAAAAAAAAAAAAAAATCATTTTGGGGGGGGAGATATCCTCTTCTCACCCCCCCTGGATCCGCGCCTGCATATGGACAACATTTTATTCGAAGGAGATTTTCGAGGTGTTCGTCTGTAAGACGACTTCTGCTTTTACTTTTGATTAATTTTAAAAAAGAAAATGAGGATTCACATATATAAGTCGATCCGAACATTGAATACAATTTAAAAATCTCATTTTTAGTTTTAAAATATATGTCTTCATTAACATTTTTCCAGAACTGAATTCCACTAGCTAGGGGTAAATTTAAATCTGTTCGCATTTTAATAATTTCTTCTCTAATATCTGATTTTTGATTTTCGATATTACATAACATAGGATTATCATGTAGTTCAATTAAGTCTTTAATTTTTAAAAAATCGCAAAAACGGTTATTATAGTTTGCTAATATATCTTCGAGTACATTAACATATTCATTTAATTTGTCTTTATCTGTAAATTCATGAAAACATTCTGCCGTTCTTTTCAAACTAATTAAATTTCCATTTTTCAAATTGGTTATTAAAATTTAAATTTTTTTAATAAATTGATTAACTGCTAAAACGAGCTCAAAAATTGTTTTGTTATTACCTTGTAATTTCAAGTTTAGTAAATTCACAAATTCTGTCATGTCTGTCAAAAATGAAAAATTTAAAATAAAATTTTGATCTTTTAAATTTGTTACTAGCTCATCTGTTCCGTTCGATGGATTCCCATCAAAATACAAAATGACCTCTTCACGAAGACTGTATAGTAGGTTGTCCCGAAATTTTTTTTTTTGGATTTCAGTAACGCAAGACCTCCTAGAATTTGCGTAATTGATCGTAGATTACCAAAATGACTTTAAAAATAAAATTAAACTATATCTTTAGGGTTCTACCGATCTTCAAAGTTTTGAAAAGTAGTTATTTTCATGATTATATTTCGCCATCCTTAATTTCGACACCTAAACTAAATATGCCACGACTATATATAACAACAACACTTTACCGGCAACTACAAATTTGCTAGACACAGTGGAGTTCGTTTATAACGTACACAAGTTATAACAAATTTTTTATAAAACAAAAAAATTCCGGAAAAAAAATTTTCCTTACCCAAAACATTCACTTTCAAATTATATACCAATTATTACGGTTATAGCGAACACTTGTTTATTGCGAACCAGTTTTTAAGTTCCTTTTTATTTAGAGTGGTGTTTATGATTTAAAAAAAATGAGTTCGAGGCGTAGTAAGACAACTTGTGTTATATTGGGACCATATAAGGAACTTAGTGATCGGCAGCTACCAACTATAAGAGACGTCCTTAAATATATTTTATTTATCAAGTATAACATGAAATTGAAGTATAATGGCAAATATCCATCAAATTCAGATATATATGCGATTGTTTTTGAAGAGATTGACAATATTTGGACCAAAGCTTTGATTTAAATCGTAATAAAGGAACGAGTTATTCAGTTACTCAAATCCTATTTCGAAAAGTACCTCCATTTGAAAAGATACCCCTAAAGCAAACGAAAAAATGGTTTCGAAAACAAACTAAAGTGTTTCTTGGAGTCAACTGGGAAGCTTTTCGACGTTGCTGCTTGCAAATGCACTTCATTTGAATTTTGTTCTTGTTTAAAACCTACGAAAGTTCCAATCAATGAAAGAAGTTTTTTGTTGGATCAAAGAAATTACAGAAAAATGGTTATATGTGGAGTTGATAAAAAAGAAACAGATCGATTAATAAAACGAAAGCAGAGACAAACTGAACATTCCATAAGGGCAGCAAAAAAGGCGCGTTCTACTCAAGAAATCGATTCTGTCCCAGAAAATTGTGATGAAGTTTTACTGTGTGAATCTTCCCTAGAAACGTATTCGATAACGGAGGCATCTCCCACTAACACACTTTCGACAGATACACCTTCCAATTCAACGACGAATCGGAATACATTGCCGTTGCCAACAGTTGCTAAGGTCTGTGATAGATACGGTTTATCGAATCGTTCTGCTGCTGCTGTTGCTCTGCGGTTTTGACTGACTCCGGCTTAATTTCTACAGAAAATTAATGTCTGGTAATCGATAAAAACAAAATACACAGAGCTGTATCTAAAGTCCGAAAAGAAAATTCAAAAGACATTGGAGGTATTGTTATTAAAAGCATTTACTTTGATGGACGAAAAGACAAGACTCTGATAAGTGAGAAAATAGGGGATCGTTACCATCGCAAAGAAGTTTTAGAAGAACATATCTCAATTTTAGCAAAACCTGAATCAATTTATTTAGGTCACACAACGCCAAGTCGTGGCACTGCAAAGGGCATTCTAACTTCGATCATAACTTTATTAGAAGATAAAGGTTGGAATTTAGATGACGTGATTTGCATTGGATGTGAGGGAACTGCTACTAATACCGGTTGGAAGGGTGGCGTTATTCAATATTTGGAGGAGTATTTAAAGACACCGCTACAATGGTGTGTTTGTATGCTCCATGCCAATAAGTTGCCCCTTCGTCATTAATTTTTGACTTTAGGTGGTTGCACTTCGGGACCTAGAGAATATTCTGGACTTATTGGAAAACAATTAAGCTACTTGTGATAATGAAACTACGGTGTCTTTTTGTGCGGTGGCTGGAAATTTGCCTGACTTGCCAAAAAATGTGGTCGATCAACTAAAATATGTTATCAGTTGTGGATTCTGTTATCGAAAGAAATGCTTTTTTTGCTCACCCGGAAAATCTACTTGTCAGTATGCTGTTTCATGATAGAGACCACATTCGGGAGCTGGCATTGCAAAGAATAATCAAAACTAGAGAAGCTGAAAGTAGCACTAAACACAGAATATTTAAACCACCAAAAATTAACTTCTATGCTGGAGATTACACCGAAATTATTATATGGCACGAGTGTAGGGTTACAGCACCTCCCGTTCTGCGAGTGTAGGGTTACAGCACCTCCCGTTCTAATGAGGACCTTCAAATCATGGCAAAAGATAACAGCTTGTAAATTATTGACTTTCCTTGTCACACACAAGCTGTGGAAAGATGTGTTAAACTGGTAACAGAGGCCTCTCAAAGTGTAACTAACACTGCTTCTAGAGATGACCTTATTAGAACTAGGTTGAAATCACGAGCTGAAATGCCAACTTTTGGCCCAAAAATTATGTTTAAATTTTAAGTTTTAGTCATTTATTATCAATTTTATTTTCTTCTACATTAATTGCAAGTATAAAATATATTAATAAAATAAATTTGCATCTCGTTTTTTTTTTTATTATTTGAAGCATATGGTTTAGGTTTGTAAAAACGTTTTCAAAAGTAGAGCCCTCAAGATGGCACGTAATTCGATTTTTATTTCTTTTATCGTAATCTGTGTAAAATTACGCAAATTTTGATAACTCTTGCGAAAGTGTAGCTCGAAAAAACACTTTTCTCATTCAAGGACGGGACAACCTACTGTATAGCCTTTGAAGACAACGTCCCTTGCTGAGCCACCTTACTTCAGTGTACATTACTAAATCGCTATACTTGGCATTTACTTCATCAAGAAAAGTTTTAAATTTTCGGTGGCTCAGAGCATTATGGCCACCTCGAATTTTATTAACAATTTTCACTGCGATTTGCATTGTGTCTACCAAATTCAGGTTTTTAGTGAATAACGCCTGTTGATGGATTATGCAATGAAAAATATAAACATCAAAATTATTTTTGAATATAAATCCCACAAAACCCTCTTTTCTTCCCACCATAACATTGGCACCATCTGTGCACACAGAGCAACACTTCCTCTTATCGGCAAAAGAAAAAATCTCTTCCATCACCGCTTCAAAAATAGTTTTTCCCTTAACATTGCCGTGTAAAGCAACCATCGTTAACATTTCTTCGTGCGTTTCAAAATTATTGTCAACAGTTCTGACACAGATGATCAACTGAGCTATATTATTGATATCAGTGCATTCATCCAAGCAAATAGAGAAATATTTGCAACTAATAATTCTATTTTTAATATTTGAATGGATAAAATGCACTGATATTTTCTGTTCGTCTGGAAATAGTTCTAACGGAAAGTGGAATATCATTTATTATTTGGATCATTTCTTCACCCTTTTTACCAAAGCATTCTAATAAAACGTGCCATCTTCAAATGGACGGCAACGTTTTGCAAGTCCAGCAGCAACAACATACGATGCTTTTCTTTTTAAAAAACAATCATTGCCTTCCTGAATTTTGGATTCTTCAAAATCGAGAATCCATTGTTCATAAATTTTTTTTTTTAAATCTAAGAGTAGGGATTTTCTTTCGACATTAATTATATTTTTATATTCATTATGACAGAAGAGATAATGCCTTTCTAAATAATATTTACGTACGCGTATCATCGTACGTTCACATATCAAACATTGTGCATTACCAAAAAAATTTTCGGCAAACAAGTAGTCATACTCCCATTCTATATTAAACATTTTGACGAGTGTAAAAAAAATTCGCAAACAAGCGATGTAAGAACCTGCTTCATTGACTGCTTGTTAGCGACTAAATGATTTGTGAATAGTCATGGGAAAAATGGGCGTGATCGGACCAGTGGGTGTGTCAGCTCCCATACAAAGTAAATATTTAATATCATATATCTACAGTTCTATAATAGCCAGAGTCTTAGAAATTTGTGCACGTTGATTATATTATGAATAGTCATGGGAAAATTGGGCAGGATCATACCAGTGGGTGTGGCAGCTCCCATACAAAGTGATTATTTAGCTCATATACAAAATTAATATTAATATTAAATATCTAGGGTTCTATATTAGCTATATAGCCTTCAAATTTTGTACGAGTCCATCAATTACAAATATTAGTAGTCGAACTGAAAATGGGCGGAATGGAATAAGCATTAAAATAAATTATCAGATTCAAGACTTTTTGCAAGGTTATTTAATAATGTTGTTCAAAAGTTGTTTTAGCGTTCCTCATAGTCCTAGAAGAAATAAAAAAGGTAAAGAAGTAAACAATAAATTTTATGATATGGTTTTAAGTAACAATTCATGTTTAACAGGTACACTTAACATAAAAAATATATTATTATTATATTATTATTTGCGTAAAAGAAATTTCTTGATTTAAAGAATTAATTACAATTAAAATTTGAAGGCAAAACAACGTTTGCCTGGTCAGCTAGTAAAAAATAAAGGCAGAATTAGTTTGTACGTTCTGTTCTGTTACGAATCAGCTGTTTTGTTTGTGTTCAATTGAAAGTCTGTATGTGTGGTTAGTTTTCACTTTTTCGTTCTGTTCTGTTGCGGACAAATCTATTGAAAATTCAACGTTAAGTGACAGCCTAAAGTGCGTATGTATTGGTTTGTTATGAAATATTTTTCTCAATATTTGAATCAGGGATGATAAAGTTTTATGGTACTTTTTGAACCTCAGATGTACCATGATACTCCTATGACTCATTTAGTACGATTTACAAATGTTTCTATGTATGAATTTCTTGATCGCATTAAAATTTCAATAATTATTAATTCGATTTGCAGTCCCATATGAACAATGAATTAATTCGGAACCAAACGCTGTGAATTCAATCACATGATTTCACTGAGTGCGACTGATTACAGATGATTATATTAGAGTTTTATTAATCGATTAAACCAATTATTAAATTCAATCACTAAGGGTTATAATTATTATTAACTAATTTTGATTTTCAAAAAAGTAAATAATAAAAATCTTATAAAAATGTCAAATTGACTATTAGCTGTGTGTTTTTAAAATCGAATGTGTTCACGAACAAATTTGTTTGCTACCAATCACAAGGATTGAATTCGCAAAAAACTGTGAGAAATGTAATTCAATACAGCAAGATATTAATAGTACATTCAAAAAATATTAAAAATTTGCTGAATTTAAGAAAAATTCTCAAAATTTTAAAAATTTTTTAAATCAATATCGGCTAATTTTCTTAGTACGAACTGCTCATTTTTCATAGCTTTATGTACATTTTTCCGAAAAGTTTGGTATTGAAAATGAACAAAATCGGTCTAGCGGTTCAAAAGTAATGAGTGACAATGTGAAAGTACCTCTAAATTTTCCATACAAATTGGTGTATAATGCACTGTATATTATTAGAATTCATTGTAGTGTCTGGTGGCGCTACGAAATAACCCCCAATGAAATAACCCCCAACGGCCAAAAATGAAATAACCCCCAAAAAATTGTGTAAAATTTTTTGGGGGTTTTTTCATTTTTTTTGGGGATTATTTCATCTTACGGTTTGGAGATTATTTCATTATGAAGCAACCCCCAATGAAATAAAGCCCAAAATTTAAATTCTATGGAGATTATTTCATATGCAATTATTTTGGGGGTTATTTCATATTTCTTGGGGGATATTTCATTTTGCTAAAAGTGAAATTTTTTTAATATTTGTTACGGTGGGGTGCAATAACGCCTTACGAAATAAGGCCTTTAAGGCTTTATTTCACTTCCAATTGAGAAATAAGGCCTTTATTGCACTTTGAAAGTGACATAAGGCCTTTATAAAAATTTCAGCCAATGGTGCAATAAAGCCTTTATTTTGTATTTTTTGATTCTTTTGTTACACTGTTCATTTTTTCTGCGTGGCGGCCTGCGGCCGATCTTAGGGGTTTTCTCCTCCATAGGACGCGGCAGGTGGCTTCGCTGAATACAGTTTTCCTGCGCGCGTCTCATTATCTTCCCTAGTGTGACGCGCGCAGGGAAACTTTATTCAGCGAAGCCACCTGCCGCGTACCATGGAGGAGAAAACCCCTAAGAGCGGCCGCAGGCCGCCAAGCAAAAAAACTTTATAAAGCAAAGATTTTCAATATTGTTGCAGTTAAATTTTTTGTTGAATTATTAATGTTCTATTAATTTTTGCTTATCATCATATTTGCAAAAATGTGTAATGATTAAAGTGATTTTTTTTCATTTTGGTGGGATTTATTTCGTTTCCAGAAGTGGGATTAATTATTAATGTTCTATTAATTTTTGTTAATATGAAATTTTTTTATAATTGTTCAATAAAATATAAGAAAAATAAGAAATTGTATTGCTTCATTTAAAAAAAAATTTAAGTGAAATAAGACCTTTACGGCTTTATTTCACTTTCAAAGTGCAATAAAACCTTTTTGGAAATAAAGGCCTTATTTCACTTTCCATTGAGAAATAAAGCCTTTAAGGCCGTATTTCGTAAGGCGTTATTGCACCCCATCTAATCAAATATATAAAAACAAAAAATAAAAAAATTTGGGACATATTTCATTTCATTGGGGGTTATTTCATTTCTTCCTTTGGGAGTTATTTCATTACGAAACAACCCCCAAATTTTGGGTGTTATTTCATTTTCACCTTTGGGGAATATTTCATTTCTTTTGGGTATTATTTCATTTTTTTTGTTGGGACTTATTTCATTTTTTTTGGGATTTATTTCATTGGGGGTTATTTCATTTTGTCGTTTGGGTGTTATTTCATTGGGGGTTATTTCGTAGCGCCGTGTCTGGTGTATAAAATATAACGTCATATTTTTCCACCAGACGCCAAGAGGTGTATAATATTTAAAATTCATCGCAAATTCTTTTTTCTCTACAAAAACTTTTTTTTCACCTCATAAATGTTTTGTCACGACACAATTTTTTTTTTACATCCAAAAAAGTTTTTCACCTCAAAATTTTGTTTTCACCTCTTAACATATTTTTTTTAATATATTTTTGTTGTTTCATTTGTAATTGTTCATTTTGGAGGGTACAAAGATTTGTTTGTTAATTTATATTTAAATTTTTTTTTTTATACTTGTGATGCCGAAAAAGTACTATTTTATATGCAGGTTGGTACAATTTAAAATCGCATTTATCATCCCTGATTTGAATGTTTTTGGTTTGAGTTTCTTTTACTTTTTAAAACAGCTGATTCCTCTCACAGAAAAAGTAATTACAAAATATTACCTACAGAACAGAACGACACAGAACGGCAACAGAAAGTAACAACTGAGGCCAACTAGTGATGGTGTTGTTGCATTTAAATCTCTACTAAATCTGAATTGTCAAAACTAGTGCTGCCAGATTTGTCATATTAAAAAAAATAAGCACTTTTGCAACTTTACTTGGGAGATTGAAAAATTCTGGCCAAAAAATAATTCTAAATAAAAAAATTAAGGATTAAACTTTATAAGTATGCAAAGTTTATAAAATGGTCTTGAATTTAACATTTTAAATTTCAAATTATTTAGAGGTTATAAAAATAAATTTAAACATACAGCTGCGAAAAAAAAATAGCACCACCACCTCACCCAATATTTTCAAAAGCCTCTTATTTAACTTTGTAAGTTGAAGAAACTTATGAATATATTTTTAAAAGTAGAATACTCTCAAAAAATTAAAGAAGCAAAAAAAAATTACATTTTGATTAACCGTTTTCAAGAAATTTATGGAACTTTATAAAATATTAAGAAAATACAGGAAAAAAAAATTGCACCATTTTTTAAATATGCTTTTGAGATCATAAGAATAAGAAATAAATAATAACTTCATTGCTTAAAAATAATTGTGCATTAAGGATAAGATTATTCTATAAACTTAATATTTAGTTGCGTTGCCTTTATTGGCAATAACGGCTCTGCATCGCCTTGGCATCGATTCAACCAAGTCCTGGCACCGTTTTAGAGGAATCTTGTTCCAGGACTCCTGAATGACTGCCCAAAGTGAATCGTTGCTGGTTGGTTTAGAAGCAGAAACTGCCTTTTTGACATCAGTCCACAAATTTTCAATTGGATTGAGGTCTGGCGACTGCCCAGGCCACTCCAACAAGTTCACCGAATTTCTTTCGAACTACTCTTTTGCTTTTTTACTGGTGTGCTTGGGGTCATTATCCTGTTGGAAGACCCATACCAGCGGCGTCTCATTTTCTGCGTAGGGTAGCATCACAGTATTCAATATATTGACGTAAACGTGTTGATCCATTATGGTTTTAATCCAATGTATTGGACCTACTCCATAATACGAGAAACAACCCCATACCATTACACTTGATCCTCCATGTTTAATTGTTTTTGTGGTGAATTTTGGATTGTATTCCCGAGTTTTGAGGACGTCTGAAGTACGAACGCGAACCTTTTCCACCAAACATAACAACTTTACTCTCATCTGTCCATAAAATATTTCTCCATTTTTGGGCTGGCCAATTTAGATGTTCATTTGCGAACTGCATGCGCTTAGAAATATGTTTTGCGTTTAAAAGAGGAACCTTTCTTGGGTTTCGGGCTTTTAAGTTATGTTGTCTGAGACATGTGCGTACTGTTTGCACTGTCGCAGCTATTTGAAGGTCTTTTTTTTAGCTCAGTTGATGGTTTGAAAGGATCCTTTATGCTTTCGCGGATCAACCTGTTGACGTGGAGCTGGGTTAGGGCTCGTTTTCTTCCACTTGTTTCAGCCTTTTTTTTGTAGTTTATAGCGTTTTGAATCATTTTGTTGGAACACCCAACCAATCGACCAACTTCTCTATAGGATTTTCGAGCTTTTCCGCACTGCAGTGTTTTCCACGACCCATTTTATTTAAAATATTATGTTATTGTTAAACTTGATGATTGAAATAATGCACTAGAAGTCAAATCTATTAAACACGTGCTTTCTATCAAAGCAATTCTACGAAACATAACTGTTTCTATAAAGAATGTATAAGTGGTGCTATTATTTTTTTCGGCATTTTTTTGTCATTTTCTCTTCAAATTGCAAAAAAAAAAGACAACGATAACCAATGCAAGAACAGTACAACTTTTTTCGTCTAGGGGGAGTAATAACCAATGTATTAAAAATAAACATTTGAAAAAATACAAACTCTAATTGATTGTTTTAGGAAGAATTAGAAAAAGTGTCGTAGTGGTGCTATTTTTTTTCGCAACTGTATATGTGTTTAATATGAATTGTTTTGAACTCCAAAATAAGAACCCACTGAAAAGCAGCAATGATGATACCCAGAATGGCGATTAATTCAGTTTTTATTGATGAGATGCATTGCGTTGCTTATTATTTGTAAATGAGGGGGTAACTGATTCCAAATTCTAATGACATTAATGAAAAAGTGTTTGTCAGAGAATGTAGTTTCATGCTTTATCTGTATTATACGGTATCCTCTTTCGGAACTGAAGAAAAGATTTGTTTAGAGTAGTGAGAGATTCTGTCAAAACGACGAATTCCATATATGTATATATATCGTGCAATATTGTTATATGCAACGTTTAATTTACGAAAACTGGAAGCATCGCAACTTGAAAACAGCTCACAACCATAAAGAAGCGTCGGAATTAAATAAGTTTTAGCCAGAAGCATTCTGACTTTAAAAGGTATAAACCATTGCGTGCACCATAAATTTCTTAACATCCCATATATTTTCCCGGTAGTGATAAGAACGTGGTCATTCCAATGTAGATACTTATTAAATGTCACTCCAAGATTTTTAACCTTATTAACAATATCGATTTTTGACTCACCCAGTGTTAGATTAGAAATACATGGTATATTTTGAATTAATTCAAAATCAATTCAATTCAAATGAATTGCAATTCATTTTTCTAATTCATTTGAATTAATTCAAAATCAATTCAAGTCAAATGAATTGGAAATGAATTCTAATTCATTTCGCCAAACTTATTTGAATTGAAAATTAATTGCAATTCATTTTTTGGAAATGAATTCCAATTTATTTTTGCCAAATTCTTGAATTAATTCAAATTTCATTCAATTCTTTTTTCATGTGAAAAGAATTAATTCAAAATTCAATTCAAATTCGTAATGAATTGAAATCAAAAAAGAATGATTCATTTACAGCTCTGTTACACGTACTATCACTATTATTAAATTTTAATACTATTTCAAATTTGTATAGTAACAATTGAATATTTTTTGTTTATGGACTATAAGATTCTATTACTAGATTCAAAAGCGTTCAACAACATTTATTTTATTAATAAAAACAAATTATATGCCTCGAACTGGGCTCGAACCGGAGATCTTCTACTTGTCAGGGTCGCCAAGCGCTAACCCAATTTAATTATGTGTTTTTAAATTTCAATCTTGACTAGTTTCTAGTTTCAAATTTAAATATTTGTCTAAAAATAGATTTGTATGTACAATAGAAATTCGGTTGGTAATCTCAATATTGTATTAGACTTACCAAAACTATTAAAAAAAATTATATTATTTCAGAATTATTTTATTAATAAGAAATTCTTATTCGAGAACTGGGCTCGAACCGGCTGCCTACTGCTTGTCAGGCAATTACCTTACCTCTAGCCTTAACCCAATATCAAATTGTATTTTCCAATTTCAACCTTGAATGCTTTTTTTTTGTTTCAAATTTTAATATGTATGTCTAAAAATAGATTTCGCACACCTAGTTCAAAAGTGACTCAACTCAAAACTTTAATTTTTCGGGTTTATATGCTTAAATTATGCACAATACACTAATATTAGTATATCTTGTTGTTGTTAACTGTTGCTAAAAAACAGTTATGTCTTTATGTTTCAGTTGGTATAAAGTTGCAAATATTTTTTGCCGATTTCTGAAAAATTAAAAAATTTAAGTTGAGTCACTTTTGAACTAGGTGTGTGATTTGTATGTACAACAGAAATTCGGTTGCTGATCTCAATATTTTATTAGTGATACCAAAACTTTAAAAAAATTAATATATTATTTTAAAATAATGTTATTAAAAAAAAATTTTATACAGCGAATTGGACTCGACTCAGTGACCTTTTGCTTGTCACGCAATTGCTTTACCTCCCTCTAGCCTAAACCCAACTTGAATTTGTATTTTAAAACTTCTACCTTGAATATTTTGTTTCTTTCAAGTTTAAATATGAATGTCTACAAATAGATTTTTATGTACAACATAAATTGGGTTGCTAATCTTAATATTTTATTAGAGTTACCAAAAATATTAAAAAACTTTATATTATTTTAAAATCGGTAACGAAAACTTATAAAGGGTCCGCCCTCTAACGTTTTTTTTTTTTCAACTAGTGCTTATTTCGTTAATGGTAACACTTAGCTCATGTCTGATTTGACAGATAATTAGTTTTATCCTTCCGCTGAACGAATATGGTTGTGTATACGCTTGAACAACGCTGGGAAATATTGCGACATTACTTTGAAAATCATGGTAATGTTGCAGAATGTAAGCCGATACACCCAAAACGAGTTACTGTTTGGTGCGGATTTTAGTCCAGAGGCATAATTGGGCCATTTTTCTTCGAAAATGAACAAGAAGTGGCCGTTACAGTCAATGGCAATCGTTATCGGGCCATGTTGAACGAATTTTTGTTCACAAAAATTGAAGAGGAGGAAATACAGCTGCACACAATCGATAATCTGCTTAAAAATTGGACCGATCGTGTAGGCTACTGCATGGCCAGCCGAGGCAGCCATTTGAATGAAATTATTTTCCATTATTAACCGGAAGGATTGTACTTTCAAATAAAAAAGAAATTTGAGAAAATATTCAGTAGTTTTTTTTTATAGCATTTTCAAAAAAAAAAAAAGTTATTTGGCGGACCCTTTATTTTAGATAGAGTGATTGTTTTTTTGCAAGCGATACTAATATTCGATTTTAACTGCAAATAAATATTTTATTCAAGCGATAAAATCTCCGAAAAGTGGTTTGTTGTTGGTATTAAAGATACTGTAGAAGATAATATTTTTTTAATATTGACAAGGAAAACCAAAAGTTTGAATGATGTGACTGTGTTTTGATTAATTTTATATATTTTCTGTTTACAATATAGTTTAATTATTCAGATAATAAATTTTAAGTACACACAGAAAAGAGATTCATTGCTACAACCGAATTTTGATAGTTACATGTACAAAATTGATTTTTAGTTTTAGATGCGATTGATTGAATCAAATATATAGCTGTGAATATCGGCATGATCAATACTACCAACCGAATTAAAAAAAGTTGTTTGTGAAGATGATCGAATTTAATTTGTTAATGCAACCGAATTTAATTAAGTTTACCCTGTATCCAATAAAAATCTATTTTTTATACTATTTTGTTGAAATCTTATTATTAAAGTACAATTAAATTAAAAACATATATTACATTTCATATCATTGATTCTGTGAACTTTTTCTATAAAACAAGACAAACTCACGATCTGAGGAAATTTTTTATTGAAAATGTTAAATTCAAGCATTTCATACAGTACGACTTTCACGAATTCTTTCAATTGCAAGTGATTTGTTTTTAAATAATATTTTTATTCAAAATTGTTGTAATAACAAGTAATACAGTTAACTTGGCTGCCTAATATTCGCTTGTTTTTTCTATTAATAATAATAACACAAAAATGGTTGTAATTCAAAATGATTTGTTATTTTAAAACATTTTTAATTATATGCATTGCTTTTTATTTGTAGTAGTTGAATTCCAACTAATATTTTCCCTGTGTGTACTTACATTTAAAATTATTGAATAATGATTAAATTTTGTTGGTTACAATGGAATTCCCACCAATTTATTCTCTGTGTGTATTAACTATAAATAATTTGAAACTTAAAATATTAAATTCAATACCATATTATAAACTTTGCATGATTATAAAGTTTAATCCTAAATTTTTTATTTAGAATATTTTTTTTGGCCAGAATTTTTCACTTTCCCAAGAAAAGTTGCAAAAGTGCTGATCGTTATAATATGATAAATCTGGCAGCACTAGTTTTGACAATTCAGTTTTAGTAGAGCTTTAACACCACTACAACAACACCATTACTTCTTTTTTGTTACACTTACACTTAATGTTCAATATTGTTTTCAGCTATCTTTAGTTTTCGCTCAATTGTCATTAGAATCGGATGTTCGGTAGTGGTGCGGTTGTTTTTTATTTAATTAAATTTTTTTAAATAATTAAGAAATCCTTATATTTTTTAATAAAAAATAGTGTTAACGTAAAGCGTACTATTATTTAATATAGATTTCGTTAAAATATTAATAAATATTACGTGAAATAAGCGTTTAAAATCGAAAAAAAAAAATAAATTATGTCCGAGTGCCGGGGCCTTTTGTTTTGTTGTGCTTTTCTTTATACACCGTTGATAGAGTTTGTGCGATTAGTGAGTAAATAAAAAAGTAAAGTGTTAAATATGATCAAATGCAAGGTCATTATATTGAGCAGTATATAAAATGCAAAGAAAAAAATCAGTATCTATTAAAAATATATATCCTATATAATAAATCATAAGAAAATCAAATAAAGGCAAAAGTTATAATATTTTATTTATGCAATTAAAAAAAATTAAATTAAATAAAAAGTAAAAAGTAAAAAGTAAAAAAAAAAAATAAAAAAAAAAAATTAAAAAATTTTCATTAAATTAGGAAAAAAAAAATACTAGTGCATTACGGAAAATAATTAAGCAAAAATTATTAAAGCCAAGCGGAATAGGAAATTTAAAAGGTAAATCTTAAATAATTTTTGTATTTCATTGTTTCTTTTGCAAAATCGCTTTTTGAGAGCAAAAAGCCTTTATTTATAAAGCTTTTATTTAAATTTATCGTTCTCTTGACTGTTGCCAATTTGGCGGTCTACTCTTCAGATCTAGCGATTTTAATTTTCATCTTGCAGCTAAAATTTCCGAGTTGCTATTACCAAAGCATCTAATGATATTTTTATTCATCCGACGTTTTGGAGAATTTTTTTAATATTCAAGTAAAGCTTAATACTATTTAATATAGATTTCGTTAAAATATTAATAAAGAGAGGCAACTATGATAATGACTAGAGAAAAAACAAACACACTATAAATAGAAATCGTTCGTGGTAAATTTCATTCTAACTCAACACACAGAGTAAAGGGTGAATTAGCCAAGCGTAAACGTAAACGTATCTCGGTGTACGAAATTTAATAAGTAAAATAAGAATAGAAGATATTTTGTGTATCTTGTTATTTCATTCATATTCATTAAACATATAGAATACGTAAAAACACAAGAAAATCTAATCAAAATAGAATTTTGTTGTCCGTTTACGTTTTCTCTATGTTAAATGCATATGAATGAAACAACAAGATACACAAAATGTCTTCTATTCTTATTTGACTTATTAAATTTCGTACACCGAGATACGTTTACGTTTACGCTTGGCTAATTCGCCCTTAATGTGGGATTTAACATTACTCAATTTCTTAAACATGTGAGTTAAATAGATGATATTTACGATTAACACTAAAATGGCACGAAGAATGTTGATGAAGACCGTAGTGGGTCAGAAAATGCATTCCATTCATGCTAGTGTCTTATAACCTTTTCTGTGTTTTTTTCTAATAGTCAAAGTAAATTATCATATAAAACTTATAATTTTCTGTTAATTTAGAGAAAAATTTGTCATGATCTAAAACCGAACAAATAAAATCTCACACAATATTAATAAATATTACAAGAAATAAGTGCTAAAAGGAAAAAAAGGAATTAGGTCCGTGTGCCGGGGCCTTTCGTTTCGTTTTGCTTTTCTCTATACGTCACACAGTGCGACATTTGGCCAATCTAGGTGAACAAAAATTTAATTTAAAAGATCCTGGCTTGAAATTTGGTTTGATAATAATGTAGGACATAACTAATATTGACAACAAAATTTGGAACAATCGAACAATTGCCACGCCCATTTTTGGGAAATTAACTATTATTTAAGAAATTGCTTAAATAATTTGAAGAATTTTTATGAAATTTTGTAAAAAAAGATATTATTTGTGTTTCGTTTTGTAAAAAAAATTGTACACAATAACCTCGAAGATAATTATTGATGGGCAGTGTAGGCCCACTTTTTCTATAATAGATATTTAAGCTGTGTTGGACAACCTTGGGCTAGATTTAATTTTTTGACTTATGTACATTGTAAAATTAACTCTGTACTGTAACAAAAAGGGGCGTAGTCCACCCACTATTTGCAGTTTTATAAATTTATTACACACAAAAAGATTTTACAAACTGTATTTACATTTATTATTTAAATAAAAAAACAAGTACAATTATAAGAATTACACAAAAAAATAATGAATTAATATTTTTTAAACAATTCATAAACACACAGAAAGTTTTAACAAACTGTATTTACATTTATTATTTAATTAAAAAAAGCAAGTATAGTTATTAGAATTACACAAAAAAAAAATTAATAAATTCAGAACCTTATCAAAACCTTAACACAAATTAAATAAAAACATTTATGTAAATGCAAAAAAAGTTCAGACTGAAAACTTGACAGCAAACGCGTTGCAACTTTTTAAAATTAAAATAGAAATAGCAGTACAGTATTAGTAGTAATTCTTTATTTTCAAAAACGTTATAATAAAAAAAAAATTTTACAATAGAATAATTAATTATTAAAAATTTAAGAATATTACTTACGGCTTTGACATAGTCGTTAGCCGGAAAAAATCGGTTTAATAACATATTTTAAATTATACGAACAATATTTATATTAGTGATTATACTCATTAATTAAAAATTTTCGATATTGCAAAGCATTAACAATGTAGTTTACTAAAATATCCCAACTAAAATACTCTCCATTTAAAATTTGAATAAGATCTACCTCAGATATTGATGTGTTTTTAAACAATTGCAACCTAAGACTGTTAAAAATAGGGCATCTGCAAATAAAATGCTGAATATCTTCATTTTCCTTCATATTGCAAAGTGAGCATAGCTTGGAGTTATTTCTTGAGAATCGTGTGGCATTTAGTTCAATAAGGTCACATCGGGCTTTGAAAATCCACATCACAGTAGTTTGACTGTAGTTATTCATAAAAAATATTGGCCTGTGGTAAAATTTAAATTCTTATAAAACGTAACAGTTTTTGAAGCTCTTTGTAAGCGTTCTTCACAATATTTTACTCTTAAAAAGTCCAGTACAAGGTTTTGTTTGTTATTCCACTGCATTAATGTTATACCTGGTTGCCACTCTATGTAGTTGTGTAATTCATTAAAACTTTTTGCCCAAAATATATTTGTTTTTCCAAGATTTTTTTACTAAGTTTATGTGGAAGTCTAGCATCAGAGTACTCAAACAACGTACGCCTTATGTAACTGAAGTTCAATTCTAATGTATACAAGTGGCAATCTTCCAACCCAGATTCTAGCATTAGGGTATAATTAGGTGTTGAATTTGGTAATTTCAGTATTCGCTTGAGAAAATATCTCTGTAATTTATCGACCTCTTCAGAGTGCGAATGACCCCAGACTTGGGCTCCATACGATTGGATTGCCCTGCTTACTGCTTTAAATAAATTATATTTTGATTTTGTAGTTAGAAAATTTTTATTTAGAAATGATTTCCATGTGGAATTTATGCTGCTTTTTGCCAATTTATTTCTATTACAAACATGTTTAGTAAACACCATTTTTGGCGTTAAAATAATTCCCAGACAGTTGTATTCATTAACTACATCAATTTCTTCTCCTTTAAAGAACCATTTTTCTCTATTCGCTATTCTTCCTCCATTTCTAAATATCATTATTTTTGATTTTGAAAGATTGACTTCTAAATTCCAACGTTCACATTATACTTCAAGATTTTGCATCATTTTTTGCAATATATGTATTTCTTCTGCCAATATCACAATATCGTCTGCATAAAGGAGAAGCCTAATATTTGGTTCATCTACAAAAATACCTCCTTTGAGTTGATCGTGCAGATCATTAACATAAAGGGAGAATAAAAGTGGAGAAAGCAAAAAGCCCTGTTTTATACCAGATATTGTATCAAATGGTTCAGAAAGTTCGCTTCCATTCCAGACTGCAGATTTAGTGACCGAATAAATGTTTTCTAGAAAATAAACCATTTTCGTAGAGACTCCAAGAGAATGTAATTTAAATATAAGTGATTGACGACAAACTTTATCAAAAGCAGCCTTAAAATCTACGAAAAAGGCGTAGACTTTTTTCTTTTGATGTAATTTTAAATTCACAATTGCTGCTAGGTTATAAATGTTATCCACTGTTGAGTAACCTTTTCTAAACCCTGATTGATATTCGGTTATAATTTTGTTTTGTTCCGTCCAATTATAAAGTCGTTCACTTATGATTCCCATCATTATTCATGAAGGATAGATATCCCTCTATAATTGTTTGCCATATTTGGGTTCCCTTTTTTTAAAATTGGGTATATTACACTCATTGTAAGTGTTTTATCCACTTCCATTTTGTGAAAAATATTGTTATAACACTGAGCTAATTCTACCAATAATTCTGTTGGTGCGTTTTTAAAAAATTCGTAAGGTACTCTGTCTTCCCCTGGCGCTTTATTAATTTTCGCCTTGTTAAGGACATGCAATATTTCCGTTGTTGTTATGTTTGAATCCAAAACGGTATTTGTGTGATAAAGTGGGGCATAACTCACGATGTTAGATGTTTGAGGCGGATTTAATAAATTCATAAAATATGTTCTAAAGTCTGGTGACGATACATGTGAAAGTTCACGATTAGGCTGATTTCGTATTTTCCTTGCAAGTTTCCACCAGGTTTTGCTATCATTGACGTAATTTATTTTTGTTTCCAGTTTTTTATAATAATTAACCTTATTTTCTTCGCATATAACTTTGTAAGATTTATTAGCTTGCTGGTATTTCTTCTTGTCTTCAGCATTTTGAGATTGTGTAAATTTTCTTAATAAGTTAAATGATTTTTGTCTTGCATTATTACATTTCCAGTCAAACCATGGACTTTTAGCTAAGTAACCTTTATCTTCTTTTTGTTCTTGATGTGTTGACCGTTTTATTACATTTGTTATCATGTTAAGATCTAATGAAGTATTATTTTCTTTTAATTGGATAATATGGTTTTTAACATTTTCTGAATAACTCTCCTTTTGCCTTTCGTTCCATTTTAGTTTTGGTAACAAGTTATTTGATTTAAAAAAGTTTTATTAACTTTTAAATTAATTTTCAAACAAATTGGAAAATGATCTGACCAGGCTTTTTCCTCTATAAAAAATCCTTCGATATTTGGAAATACGTCCTGTGAAACTGCGCATATGTCTATGACAGATTCACCACATCCCCCTACAAACGTAAAATTTCCGTCTTCATCACCCTTCGTCGCACCATTCGTCACTATTAACCCAAAATCTTCACAAAATTCCATAAATCTTTTACCATAGCCATCTGGTTGTTTTTTATCTTTAGATTTTCTTCTGCCTAAATAGGCTGGCCATTCATTTTGAATCATATCATCTATTGTTTGCTCCATTTCTCCAATATGTATATTTAGATCTCCAATTACTACAGCATTTTCATTGCCTTTCTCAGCAAAATATTTCTCTACTACCCTAAATTGTTCGTCCCAGGTTGCATCTCGTATATATAATGGAAACATTTTAATGTTATCATTATAAGTTTCAATATTTATCATATCAATATCCGAAATATTTTCAAACCAGCATTTAAATCCAGGTTGAATTAAACTTTTATTGATTCCAAACATACAGCCCCCAATAGCCCTACCATATCTACTAATTTTAAAAGCTGATTTCCAAAAAAAGTTTAAGATTTTTAAAATATTTTGTAAAATTTTCAAATTTATCTTCACATATCCATGTTTCTATTAATATAACAATATCAAATGTGTTTACATAATTAAAAAAATCATTAAAAAGCATTTTATTTTCAATTCCGTGTACGTTATATGAGAGTATTTTTAGTTCTTTTACAATATATTGATCTTCATCCTGAATTACATTATTAAAACTTTTACAATTATCGATTTTCTTTAGTTTTTTTAAATAACTTTACTTAGAATATTGCTATATTTTATATCTAGACAATGTATTACATCACCATAAATTAAATGCAGGGTTTCTTCTGCCTTTTTTCCTTCACAAATCAGCTCCTTTTTTTATTCCAATAAAACCATTTATTTTCGATTTTCATTTTATCATTACGTACACTTACACGCTTGGATTTGTTGATAAATAGAATATCTCTTTTTAACTGCAGCATTACCTTTTTGTCTTGTAGTCGTTCGCTGCCAAGATCAAGTTCAATGCTGATTGATGTACCTTTTAGGTACCCAGTGTGCTTTAAAATTTCTTGAATCATCCTTTCAGTCTTCAATTCCGCAACAACAGTTCGTTTTTCATTGGTTTCATATATTTTACGAATACTTTCAAATTCAATTGGTGTTTTTATTTTGAGGTTTTCCTTTATAATACAGTCTACAGCTTCGTATATTGATTTGTTGTTGCATACACCTCTAATTATAATATTTTTTCTTTTAATATGTTCTTCCAAACGTACAATGGTTACATTATCTTTATTTTTATCTTCTTCCAAGACTCGAACTTTTTCTTTTAAAACTTGATTTTCTTTAATGACGTCATTTATTTTAGTAGTAAATGTATCAACTTTCGTTTTAACAACCTCGAGATCCTCTTTGGTAGCTAGACCCTTCAGTTTCTCATCAAATAGTTTTGCCATAGATCCTTGCACAGTAATTTATTGAAATCGTGGGCTTTATATCACTCATATTTGGTTTTCATTATTTTAATTCCATTGCGAATTCTACGAATTTAACAATTATCCAATTTTCCCATATTTTCCCATATTTTATACAAAAACTAAACATTGTTAAAAAAAATGTAATGCCGTTAAGCATGGGTTTGGTGTAATAACACATTAAATTTTATATTATAATGTATTCTTACATAATCATTCAATTTTATGTGCAATAAAAGTTTATTTTTCATATAGTTTAAAACTAAAAGTCTCTGGAATTAAAAAAAAAATCAAGCAAAAAGTCTATTTTAGACGTTCACTTAACTTTAAAATTCTCTATAAATCGCAAAAAATCGCCAACAAACATGGTTTAATCTCTTACTAGAGACATTCCAACACCTGCCACATTTATAGGTCGTGTGAGGGAGCGTGAGGAAACTATAGTTGTATTCCAACAAAATTTACGTTGTTTTTTTTTTTTAAATTTTTAATTTTTGTTTTTAATAAATTACAACAATAACTTTTCGATTAAATTGAGCACGGATACAAAAACTAGATTAAAAATGGATTTATAACTCCAACAACAAAAAAGGTTTAAGTGTTTGAAGTTGGGATTGTGCTCAAAAATATATTTTATTTCTCAAAAGTCTATTACAAGATGTGACTTTAAACTCCTGTATCAAATGAAACAGCACTTTTTTCGTCATATTATGATTATTTCCATAGTATATGGATTGTTTGCTGTCACATTCATTTAAATTATAACAATCCGCCAACTTTTATTTTTGGATTTTTGTCCACCTAGATTGACCAAATGTCGCACTGTGCGTCGTTGAATAAATAAAATTGTATAGAGTTTGTTAGCTTATTGAGTAAATAAAAAAGCGAAGTTCTAAGCCAAATACTTATGGTCAAATGCAAGGTCATTATATTGAGCAGTGTATAAAATGCAAAAAAATCAGTATCTACTAAAAATATATATTCTATATTAAAAAAATTACATAAAGCAAAAGTTATAAAAATATGCATTTATTGCTCTTTTAAATAGTAATGCAATACAAAAAAATACAAACATAAATAAAATTAAAAAAAAAATTAATTAAATTTAAAAAAGTAAAAAAAAAAATAATAAAAAAAAATTAAATTAGAAAATTTATATTAAATGTTTGTGCAATAAGAAAAAAAATTCAACAAAATTTATCTGCGGATAAGGAAATTTAAAAGTTAACTTTTAAAATCATTATTGTATATTTATTATTTTTTGCAAAATCATTTTTAAGAGCAACATTTTTGTATTGTTTAATTGTTGTTCACTTCACAGTAGCCACTTTGGCGGTTTTCTCATAAGATCTAGTGATTTTAATTTGTAAATTTTAGGAAAAATTATGGAATTGCTATTTATCAAATATTTAGCGATGTTTTAATTGCCCGAGTAAAAAGAGTTATATATTATGTTATATTATTTAACTCAACTATATCTCCTTATATATTGCTTTGTATGGCACTATATGTCAAAAGTTATATTATTTGTTTTTGAAGCAAATTTTGTATTGCGCCGTATCTAAATGTATTATTTTATTTGTGTTAACATATTTAGTCAGATCTGCCACAAGGAGTTCAAATTGTAAGATCAAAATTAATCCACTTCCATACACAATTTTAAATTATATTTTAATTAGAAATCAATTACATTCGATATTAAATTGGAAAATGTTGTTTGAAAATTTCTTAGGGGATACTAGTCTAAATAACGTGTGTGAAGTGTTGCGTTAATTTCTTGATTTTTGTTAGAAAAACTATTAACATATAAAAATCCACTTTATATTATTTAAAACAAACGGAAATATCAATTTTACTAATATCTTCCGCATATTCTTACTACAAATAAACATTTTATAATATCTTGATGAATTCAAATACGGAATTTATGTTCTATTTAAAATAATTGATAGTTTCGAAGTTTTGGCATACGAACTCTCGGCTAAGACGAACTATTTCTGGCAGTCCCACAAACAAAATTTCATTTAATTTTACATTTTAAATACAAACTTTCCAAAACTTTTCAATTTCTTCAATAATTTTTTTGAATGTTGAACAATTTTAAACCGAAAACACATACATTTATGATTAAATGTATCACCAACAATTTTTTTAAGAAATCAAATGAAAGAATTTCTCAATTTTTTTAAGATGTTTTAAATTTTAAAGACTTTGTGTAAAACTATACAAAATGTTATAGAAATTTCAGCTCGGTTAATATGAACCACATATTGTCAGTTGAATTTTTCTTGAAAAAACATTAATTCAATACGATTTGAAACTTCTAAATAACCATTCATGTATAATTTCGTTCTTCTTACTTAATATCAAATCAAATGTGTTATCATAATTTTATTTAAAAATAAATAGTTTAAAAACTACAATTTTATTTGAACATTTTCCACTTTCAAAATGTAAATCTCACCTTCAGTTTAAAATTCAATAATGTTTTAAGCAAAATTATTAGAAATTATATTTAATTCATAATTTTTTTATATATATTATACTTAATAAAAGTCCAAATTGAACCACTTACACGAAATTTTTCCTAATTGTATTAAATTTCATGTAGTATGATATTATTTAGTACAATAATATCTGGTCAAAATTCGTATTTAGTTGTATATAATTAGAAGAAATTAAATCCAATTTGATCTAAGTTGATCCACGTATATACAATTATATTCATTCATTGCTAAAGCCGCGCATGACTTAGGGAAATAGAAGATTTTAAAAGAAAAGGCAGTACTTCAAGAAACCTATTTAAAGTTAAATTAATAAATGGTATAAATTCAAAAAAAGCGCAAAAAATTAGAAGAACTTGCAATGTCATTGTTTTACTTCCCTTTTACATCGGTTATTATTAACTGAATACAATGGTTATTTAAAAGTGATTAACAAACTATTTGTTTTAACTTAAGGCTTAATTGTTTTGTCTGCTTAAAATTTTTTTTAGTAATTTTCAATAAATTTATCAGAGTATCAGTTAAAAATTAAGATAGTTACTAATAAACTGAGCAATTTGTTCAGTGTAGGAAAAAAAAATGACTGTAACAAAAAATAAATGGCTAAATCTTCCGGCTAGATGCTATCTAGCTATTTTTTACAGCTAGATGGAAAAAATCACTACATATAGCCGGAAAATAGCTAAAAAGGCAACATTGAAAATAAAGATATATTAGTAGGTTTGTGACTTTGCTGAGCTCTTAATTTAACAAAAAAGCTTAAGAAATCATGTTGATAATTTTTATTTGTTGCCAGAGTTTGACAGAGTGCTGCCAGACAGAGTGTTGCCAGAAATGTTTTAGCATATGTCCCCATTTTAGAAGCTAAAACTCCCATTCATAAATATATTTTTAAGAAAGCAGAATATGGCGTGATTCACGTGAATCACCCGTGATTGTGAGTTTCGCTCATTTACTCATGCGATCGTGAGTGTGAGTAGGAAAAAATTCTTCGTGAGTGAGTGTGCGTGAGTCAAATTTTTGCGTGAGTTAGTGTGTGTGAAAAAAAGTTTACAAACAACTTTGGTTTTGCTTTTAACAAATATTTTCTTTACTTTATTCGCTAAATAATTTGCAAAATTATATATTCAGAACCATTTTTAATTAAACATTCCTACCTTAATTTTTGCATTTTATTTCTTTCCGGTAAAATTTAAATTTATTCACGTGATCATGAGTGAGTTTGAGTAGAAAAAAATGTTCGTGAGTGATTCTGCGTGAGTGGAATTTTTCACACTTGAGCGTGAGTGCGTGGGAGTCAAAACTCACTCACGTGCCCATCTCTAATATCTTACAACAAATTTTTATGAGCTGCAAAATTATGAATCATGAATGCTCTGGTATATGAGGATTTTTAGCGGATTTATTATGTTGCAGTCCAGAAAAAATTCTAATTAATCACACTAGACATATTATTGTGCAATTTTTCCAATTTGTTTTTTAATCAATTACCACATTTGGCAATAGAATAAAGAGCAAAAGTTTAAAATTGCAACTCATTGCTCTTTACAACTTTTGAATAAATTTAATTTGAAACTTAAAATATCAAATTCAAGTACATTTTAAAGAGATCAACACTTTTTTTTTTTAATCCAATTAAGTACTACTTGTAAGTAATTATAACTGCACTGGTTATGAATCAATGCAATATATTTTTTATGAACTAAAATCTCCCTATTTAGTACTTCAACAATTTCACATTGTTCAAAACAACAATTTTGTTAACCACGAAACAGGATCAGTGGTAAAAAGTATATTGCCTGTACTATTTAATTTTAAAAATTGAAAATTTAAAATCCATTACACATGTTATAAGTATTGGGTGTTTCATTTGTTTAAACAAGCCGTTTCTAAAAACCTGAACTGGTTTTAAGAGAGTTTCCAAAAAATGTATTTACAGTAAAAAATATTACTTGAGCCAGAGTAAAACTAAATTTTTTTTATATAATTGTAAAAGATCAGCGATTTCGGAAAATAATATTACTGTTAAAGACTAATGTAGCTTGAAAAAATAAAATACTGGTTCAAAAATAATACAAGTAATAAATTATTATTAATACTTCTCGTATCAAACTCTTAACAACTTTTTAAAAGGCCTCTACAAAATAAAAATTTAAATGCCGCTTTTTCCAGGAGACGGTATATTTTTAATCTGCTTGTTAAAAAAAATAGTTTTAAATTTTTTTATAAAACAGTGAATTTTTCGGCTCCCCCTAATGACTATCTGGTCCATCCTGATAATCTCAAATAACGTTTATTTTTACTAATTTTTCCTCAAATCGAATGGCAAAATCAGCAGTTTTTGCTCTGTTGAAAATGGTGCCAAAAATCAGCGTTTTTAGCCGCAGATATGCAGGGAAAAGAGTTCGAATTTTAAAAAAAATAATTACGCCATTATTTTTAGTGATGCAAAGAGCTTCTAAAAAGATATTGTAACCCATAATCAAAAACAAAAATTATTATGAAAACAAAGCCTAAAAAAAAA
Organism: Delia radicum; assembly: GCA_021234595.1. Lineage (NCBI taxonomy): Eukaryota > Metazoa > Arthropoda > Insecta > Diptera > Anthomyiidae > Delia > Delia radicum. Next base: position 13,736,141 of record CM037852.1, on the reverse strand, counting down.
TTCCTTGAATAATTCTTGATTAATTGTACCACATATATACTTACATATGATCATATATGTAGAATATATGGTCATATATAGATCTATATCTTTTTCATATAATCAGATATACAAGATATGCTAATATATAAAATACGATAAAAAATAATATATATGATGTTATATTGTGCTATATTAAAAAAAATTATAAATTAAGTATTAGATATGAATATATATCGTAATATATTGCCACACATATAAGTATATATAATGATATCAAGTTGTATATGAATATATAGAAGCTTTTTCATCGGGTGTTAATTTTTTTTGGTTCTGAATTATGTTTTGGGCATGTTTTATGATACTCCCCATACGAAAGTTGCGGTTTTTTTTATATGAAAAATCGATAATCTGGCAACACTATATATTTTGACAACTTTATTAAAGTAGAGCTTAAATACCAACAACACACTACTTCTTTGTTTTTTTAGAACACTTACTGTTATAGTTCATTCTTTTTTTGTTTTAATTGCAATTTTCAGTTTTCGCTCAGTTTTCATACGATAAAGACGTCCGGTGGTGTTGCGCTCGTTTCATTAAATCAAATTTGTTTAAATAATTAAGAAATCTTTATAATTTTTGATAAAAAATAGTGTTCAAAGAAAACTTAATATTATTTAATATAAATTTCATTAAAATATTTATAAATATTACATGAAATAAGTGTTTAAAGTGCAAGAATAAATTTTGTTGCGTGTCGGGGCCTGTCGTGTTTTTTTCCTGCATTTCTCTGTAGGTCAGTTTGAAGAACTTATCTGTGTTAGTGAGTAAATTATAAGGTAGAGTAGTGTGTTAAGCCAAATATGTATGATCAAATGCAAGGTCATTACATTGAGCAGTGTATAAAATGCAAAAAAAAAAAAATGTAGCTATTATCCAAATGTATATCCTATATTATAATAAAGCATAAAAAAGCAAAAAGTTATAAAATTTGATTTATGCAATTCAAAAAAAAAAATAAAAATTTAAAAAAAAATTAAATTAGAAAATTTATAAAAAAAATAAAATAAAATTTAAAAAAAAATTAAAAATTAAATTTGGAAGAAATTAAATTAAAAAAAAAAAATATTAATGCAATACGGAAAAAGTTTTAGCAAAAATTATCTAGGCCAAGCGGAATAGGAAATTTTAAAGGTAAATTTTGAAGTATTATTATGTATTTTTATTATTTTTTAATAAAATCGGTCTTTGAGAGCAAACATCTTGTGTTAATAAATATTGTTCTCTTCACTGTTGGCAATTTGGCGGTCTACTTATTAGGCGGTCTACTTGCATCTTGATAGAAGCGAGTATACATGTATTAACCAAAAAGCTAGCGTTTTCTGTTTATTCTGCCATAATCAGATCTTGAATTTAATCCTTAATATGATTTTTCATTCTGATTGACTAATGAATAATTTAACTTTAGAACTATATTTAACGAATCAAATTTTAAAATTTAGAAATGAATACTTTTGTTGCTTTATGACAGGAAAATTTATAATTTCTTATAAATAGGTACAAGAAAATTTATGTTACAAGAAATATTCTCATTGAGTTTGTGATTTAACATAACAAATATCTCTAGAAATTCTAATAACAAGTCCCCTGAAGATTTCCTTAGGCAAGAATGAAATCCGGATAGGGACACGCCTACATCAGATTGCTTTTCACAATTTGTTAAATAAGTTTTGGGACTTTAGCACATTTAATTACTATAAATGCAATTAATGTTTATCCCGATGAAAATAAATTTAAATAACAAATATGCAGGTGCTTGTGCAAATTAAAATGTAACTGACACTAATAGAAAACATATGATTTTCTATTGTTGATTTACTTGAATAAACGTCACTACATTGCTAGGTCTGTCAAAAAAACAGAGTAGTATTTGGAAGATGACAAAGCCAATTGTGACAATTTTTTGTTTTTGTTTTTTCTTTGATATTTTGAATTTTGAATCTCGCTCCAAGACGAGGACAAGAAATTCTCATTGAGTTTGTGATTTAACATAACAAATATCTCTAGAAATTCTAATAACAAGTCCCCTGAAGATTTCCTTAGGCAAGAATGAAATCCGGATAGGGACACGCCTACATCAGATTGCTTTTCACAATTTGTTAAATAAGTTTTGGGACTTTAGCACATTTAATTACTATAAAAGAAATATTTATGTTATTCTCAGTTAAATCATTATTTAGTTCGACTATTTTCAACAACCCGATGAAAAAAGTTCCGATATAGGTATATAATCATATATAGTCATATATATAATTCATTATGACATCATATCATAGCTGATCCGAAAAATGGCATATATAACATTATCTCATGAAATCTCATTTAATATAATTTGATCCAAAAAATGGGGTCTATCTAATTTGATCAAGTTATGTATAATTTAAAAAAATGTATATAGGTATCTTTCTAAAGTTCTTTTATGTTATTTTTATTTATTTTATTCTATTAACTTTGAACTTTTGTTTTCAAGTGCAGCTTTTTTGTCTTTTCTGACGATTATATAAAAAAGTGATACATTTTTTCTTTTTGTTAATTTTAACCATATATACTTTTATATAAAAGTGATAGAATTTTTCTTTTTAATTATAACACATATATTTATATAGACTTATATGTGATGCCATATGTTATTATGTATATACAAAAGTGATAGAATTTGTTTGGTTTTATTGTATCATATATGCTTATATATATTTATACATGGAAGTATATATGATCACATATTTAGCTATATCGAGTATACATATATGATGAGATAAAAAGATCAACTTATATATAACATGAGATATAACGATAAATGTTGATATATATTATTACAAATTTTCTTAAATAATAATATGAGATGTAAGTATGTATCGTTACATATGGCCACATATGTAATTATATATAATTATATCAAGCTATATATGACTATAAACTATAAACTTTTTTCGTCGGGAATACAAAAATTCTTCAAGAACTGTTTTAATTTGCGTCAACACAGTTTTTGAGTGAATTTTTCATCAGTCACATATCGTTAGCTTAATGGGGAAAAGTTCTTAATAGTTTTTATTTATTTATTAAGAGGCTGTGGGAAACTCTGTAAATGAAACTTTGTCAAATAATATTTTGTCAAATAATTTTAGATTATTCGTTTGTAATTTCTTTCACATAACAGTTCGTTTTTTAAATAAAAAATATAAAAAAATAAAATTTCGCATTTGTCATGATTTTATAATTGGAATATTGTGGGAAACTCTGTAAATGAAATTTTGTCAAATAATATTTTGTCAAATCATTTTAGATTAGTCGTTTGTAATTTCTTTCAAAAATCAGTTCGTTTTTTAAATAAAAAATATAAAAAAATAAAATTTCGTATTTGCAACGATTTTGTGGTAAAGGAATGTGAGAAGAATGTTTGTTTCTTATTGTTAGTCAAGAAAGGAAAATGTAAGAAGACGCGATGTTTCATAAGTAAAAACATCTATACCAGTGTTGCCAGAAGTAGGGAAAAATTCCTACATGTAATTTTTTTTTGCTTTAAAAAAAGCAAGGGAAAAGGGAAAGATATTTGTATTAAGTCGAAATGTATATACTTTTCTCAAATAATGCAAATCTTATTAAAATATTGATATTTCTGCATTTTTCTGTAAAATATGGATATTTTGAGGGGCAATATTTTCTTGGAAAAATTGTATAGGCGCGGATCCAGATAAATGTTTGGGGGAGGGTAGTTACGGTACTTTTAATTAAAGTTAGTACACAGAAAAAACTAAAAACGGGTTTTAATTAAAAAATTTATTGAATCAATTAATATTTTAATTGATTTTGCACCTATCACGGAAATGATAATATTAATTAAAACTTTAATTAAAAATTAAAAAAGAAAAAAGAAAAAAAGTTATAAATAACTTCTGCAAAAAAAAATATGATACTCACAAAAAAAATATGTGTGGAAACGATACGTTGGTATGTGTGTTTTTGTTAATGCTGCGTCTGTTTGTATGTTTGTGTGTGTGCTTGTTTGTAAACTTTAAATGCATTTGGTACTTTATAATGAAAATTTTCTATTTAAGCTACAGTGTATGAAAAAATAATTTGAGAATTACGTCTAAAATAAAATATGTCAATTAAAATATTAATTGATTCAATTAAATATTTGCTTAGAAGCAATTATAAATTAAATCAAATCTTTAATTAGATATTTTAGGTTGATAATTTTTTCTGTGTAACATTTTTATCATTTTTGTATTAAAAAATTTAATTTTGGGGGAGATAATGTCCCATTTGCCCTCCCGAGCCTGGTCTTGTAATTTCGCATTTTCTTCATTAGTTTAGCTTTGGCTTGTCATAGAAAGGAAGCATTTCAAATATGATTCTTTAAAGTTTTTTCTCCGATAAAATACTACAGTTTCCATCCTACACTCACAATATTTTTTCCGTAAAGACTACTGATTATACACATTAAATTAACTGAAAATCAGTTAAAAACATGACTACTTACTTTTCGTTTAAAACAATTGTATTTTTTAGTTTATTTTCAACTGTTGAATGTTAATTGACAAAATCCATAAAAACAATTGATTGTTTTCGTTTATTTCAATACTCAATATAATATAACAACTTTTTGTTTTAAAAAGAAAATGTTAACTGAATATTTTAACTATTAAGGAAAGTCCGTTTTTTGTTTATTTTTTTTTTTTTTGTTGAATAACAGACAGAACGTTAAAAAATGTATTTTTTTTTAACTGAATATTCCATTGAAACAACTTTACAGATTAACTTTTAAATAACTGTTGATTTTTTATGGAAAAGTTCTTGTGAGTGTATGACGAGCCAATGTCAAATTCATCGACGAAAATGTCCTGTTCTTGTGCAGCACAATTTTGTATTGGTTTAAAACGAATAAAAATGACATTTCCACGCAAAATCAAATGCTGTATGAACTATAACTTTTTTATTTACCTATTATTCTAAAAAAAATTGTTATGAAAATTTAATAATTGTATGTTTTTAAATCATTTTCGAAAAATCTAACGATTTTTTTCGAATAGTAATTTTTTTAATCTCTTTTAATTAAAAGAATTGAAATTGTCGTCGAAAGTATGAGAATTGCAAACAATTTTTAACATAATTTTTAAATACATATATATTTAGTTTATAATATAAATTATAAATTCATTCATAAAAAACGTAGGGATTTTTGTAGGGGAATACAATTCGATTATGTAGGGTGAAAAGGGATTTTTATTGCTAAGTGTAGGTATTTAAAAAAAAACACTGGCAACACTGTGGCAAATACAAAAAAAAACTGCTAAACACGCCTTTTGCCCAAACACTAGTAATAGATAGAATAAATAGTTTAAATATGTATTTTTTTTTGGCATTTAGTTGTTAAAATAATAGCCTTATTTATGTTCCAAGTTTGGTTGAAAAAAGTCTAGCGGATCTATAAAGTGTGTTTAATGACTTAATATGCTTCGAATAAATTTGGATATGTGGGTTTCAAATTACAGTAGAAAATTTTTAATTTTTTAAGTTTGTATTACAGTTTTTGGGGTTTTAAACATAGAGCTAAATTTGTTCAACAAAATTCTGCCCTTTAGTTTTTTAAATTTCCATTTTTTCTATAAAATTTTGATTTTGAACATTTTTAAACATATAACCAGGGCTGTCAGATATTTCGATTTCTCGCCAAACATGGCGATTTTGAAACGTGTTTGGCGTCGAGATTTTTCATATGGCCGCATGGCGATATTTGGTGATTTATGATGTAACTGGCGATTTTCTTGGCTATTTTCGCCATATCATTTTAAGTGAATTTCATATTTAGTGTCAAAACGACATCAAAAGTCATGTCATGTCGTATGACATATGAACTTACGTTCATAAATTGGAATAGTTATTTTAATAACGAAAGTCCAACAAATTTACTTGATTTCTGGCCAAAAGGGTTTGATTATCATGATGCAGCAGGTACGTACCATTTTAAAGAATTATCTTTGGCGGATCTTAATATGTTGGTTGTTCCAACCAGTAATGCCCGCGTTGAAAGGGTATTTTCGATAATGAATTATACCAAAACTCGATTAAGAAATAAAATTCAGTATGAGCTTTTAGACGCTCTATTTAGAATAATAAATCACATGAACGTTAGCAAATTGTGCTGCAATTTTTTTACACCGACTTATGAAATGAAAAAAAAATTCAATTCAAATAATATGTATAAAAGTCAAGACACAAGTAATGAAATCGATGAGGGTGAATAAATATTATACTAGCTTTTTTTTGTGTAAACAAAATTTTATTTTTTTAAATAAAAAAATTAACAAAAACTGAACAAATTTGACTTTTGGCGATTTTTGGCGATTTTTGACATCCGGTTTGGTGATGGAGCTCAAAAAAATCTGACAACCCTGCATATAACGCGTTTTTTACATTTTTCAAAAACAACGGTTATACAGTACTCTCAAATACAACTCTGTGAGAAAAACAGCAGACAATGGTTGACGTTTAGTAACAACTCTGTTTTTATGACAGTGGTAATTTGACAGTAGTATTTTTTGTTTACAAAAGAAAAAAAGAAAAATTTGTAGTAAACACAAAATTAGCATTTTTTTTTTTTAATAATTTTCTTTATTAAATTATTTTAAATTGTTTAATAAAAAATGGGTAAAGCTGAAGTCGGTACTCCCAAGTACCTGGCCAATAAAATGAAGGCCAAGGGTTTACAAAAACTGCGCTGGTATTGTCAGATGTGTGAAAAACAATGTCGAGATGAAAATGGTTTCAAATGCCACACCACAAGTGAGAGCCATCAACGCCAATTGTTGCTGTTTGCAGATGCTCCTGGTAAATTTTTGCACAACTTCTCTAAAGAATTCTCAGATGGCTATATGGAATTGTTAAGACGACGTTTTGGTACAAAACGTGTAAATGCCAATAAAGTGTATCAAGAGTATATATCCGAGAAAGATCATGTCCATATGAATGCCACACGTTGGCTAACGCTATCGGATTATGTTAAATGGTTGGGTAGGACAGGACAAGCCATAGCTGATGAAACGGAAAAGGGCTGGTTTGTTACCTATATCGATCGTAGTCCCGAGGCCATGGAAATGCAAACGAAAGCGGAAAAGAAAGAAAAAATGGAAAAAGATGATGAGGAACGTATGATGGAATTTATAGAAAAACAAATTGAAAAAACTAAAAACAAAGAAGGCGACAAACAAAAAGATGACGAAAAATTTACCGAACTTGTAAGAGATGAAGAACAACCTTTAAAATTGGATATACGCTTGGAAAAGAAATTTCAACCGGAAAATTTACTGCAAACATCAGCTTTATTACGAAAACGCATTAAAGAAGAACATAAAGAGCACGATAAAGACTCGCATAATGAAGATGAGGAAGGTTTTAAAAAACCAAAATCCCTAAAACTGGAAACAAAACATAAAAAACCTTCTACTGCTAACTCCTCAACTTCAGCTTTAGATGATATAATCAAAATGGAAGAACAAAAAAAGGATAGAAACAATCGTAAAGACTATTGGCTGCATGAGGGTATAGTTGTTAAATTTATAAGCCATTCCTTGGGCGATAAATATTATAAACAAAAGGCGGTGGTACAAAAAGTCATCGATAAATATACTGCTAAAGTCAAATTTTTGGAAACAGGCGAAAAGGTTAAAGTTGATCAGGTAATATATAATAAAATGAAAACTATTTTACCAGCAAATACGAAATTTATAATTTTGTTTTTCTTATTTTGCTCACAGGCTCATTTGGAGACAGTTATACCCGCTTTAGATAAATTAATAATGGTGGTTAATGGTGCCTATCGGGGCAGTGAGGCTATTTTAAAGAAGTTGGATGAGAAGAACTACTGTGTGACAATAGAAATTTCAAGAGGTCCCTTAAAAGGACGTATTCTTGAAAAAGTACAATATGAAGATATTTCTAAAATTTATTAAAACTGCTGCAATAAAATTAAATATTTTGTAAAAACTGTAGCAAAGATGATTAAACCCATTTTTAAATAACAAAGAAAAAGGCTGTAATTAACTAATTACAAAAAATTATCAAAATAACCAACATAAAAACAATAGCAATATTGTAAAGACAACAACAAATGTACAGAAATTCCTGTGGCCTCAGCAATATTTTTGACTTTATAATGATCGAAACTAATTTTAAACTTAATAATTATTATTTTATGTAAATTGATCTAATTTTGACCAAAAAAGACGCTCTAGGAAACTTACAGAATAACTTCTTTTAGGCGAACTTTCATATTTTGATTAAATTTGTATATGTGATAGAGGATACTATATTAACAAACAAACGCAAATATATACAGTCCCAATTTCATGTGAATCACTTCTCATCGGGTAAATAAGACAATACGGGTAACGCGTTGATCTTTTTCCTTCAAAAATTTGGTAAATCTTCTACCCCTACTACATTCGTATTCAGGAGATTTTCGGTGACTTGAAATGAAACATGTAAGGACCTGTCAGTAGACAAAGTTTAAACTAGCGGATGATGAAATTTTTTAAATAATAAATAAAAATTTTACGGTTTTCTGTTTAACAAAAAACAAATGATCTTGAACTTCAATAATATTGCTCACATCACGGATTTCTTTTTCTGCATTTTTCACATTTGTTATAATGAAACTTTAAAAAAATTTGTATCAAATGAAAGGTATTTTAAAGATCTATCTTACGTTTCATTAAAGACGAGTTTTTGGAATGTCAGTTAAACTTGGTTTAGTTAAAACGGTAACGAATTTGGTCTGCCATTACCAAGTTTATTAACAAAAATTTGTCCGAAGCACTTCATCTTGTTTAGAATTTTGTTCTTTATCATGATAAAGCAAAATAAACCACATTTTAGAAATAGTATTCCATTTAAAAACTTCTTTAATGAACATCCTAATAACTCTGCCTAAATGTATTTAAAGGGGCTATATGTTTAAATGATTTTACTCCCTACTTTGAATATTGTAAAAATGAAGTTTGATGATATTTTAAAAAAATTTATTTTGTACAATTTTATGGACAAATTTTAAATTGAAAAATAAATTAAATTTATGTTCTTGCTAGTTAAAACAATTTTAATGTTATGCCCATCCTTACTCTATAATTTTTCTAAGTGTAGTAGTCTTACAATAAAACTACACCGAAAAAAATCCATGAGTTTTATATACGAAAATCGGAGTACATTGCACGAAATATTTCGTTGTTTCGCAACACGAAAAGTGAGTGTAAATTACACGAATCAGAACACGTTTTGAAAGAAGTGACAATCCCATGCAAACACATCAAGTATTCATATAAACTAGTTTACTCACTACATGAGAACTAATATATGAGCTCGAAGTTAAAGATTATCACCATTGATTAAAAAATAAATTGAAAACTTGTTTGTTATGTGATGGTCCGCTAAGTTGTCAAACGTTTTTTTTTTCAATGTCAAAATAAAATTTTAGCGTTTTCTAAGACCTATTACCTTCCTTTTTTATATAGTTCTTTAATTGCAATTCAAATTCTCTTTAATTTTTATTTTTTTTTTGGCATGCCTATAGTGAATGATTTCCAGGACCCTTTATGTTATATGTATATTTTGTATGTATACTTTTAAGTTTGGCGCATATAAATGAGATTTTCAACATATAACGTTTTTTTTTTTTAAATGCAATCAATTTGACTTCTTTCTTTTGAAATGTAAAGACAATCCCTGTATTTTTATTTGAGGTACATATTTGTTACACAAAACTGTAGAATAAAACCGCCATTCAGCGGTTTTTCTTATTTTTCCCAAATTTTAAGCGAATTTAAACGCTAAACTTAGCAATTCAACTTAGCAAATGGCCATGAAGTGGAAATAGCCTATTAGGAAGATGTGTTTTAGCAACAAACAATTATTTCAATATAGTGTCTCATATGCTACAAGCGCGATTTGTCAAATATTTTATATGGCATCATAGCTTTCCGAGATGAACACAACAGAGTCGAGTTTTTAGTACGAGATGTGAATACATTTAAAATGTAATGAAAATTAGCCAAAAAAAGTTTATGTACCAAAACGAAGGTTTTTGTTAGGAAAACTTTTGCAAATTTAAAAATTTCTTTGCAAATTTTGAAGCATACTTTTAAAGTGTATCATACTAAAAGTTGAAACACGGAATATGCAATGGAGGAAGAACAATCGTAGCGTTCGGCGCGATGTTTTGCGGCTTGTGTTGATTCTGTGTTTGTTGTTTCTAGAAATTTGGTACTAAAAATGATCAAATTCGAACGAGAGCTTAACAAATTAAAGACAAATGAGAACGACTTCTGAAACTTTTATAAAAATTGTGCATTTTTGTTCATTTTGTTATTAACGTCTAATAAATATAAAATTTGTCAAATCTTTTCAACTGCTGCGAAAGGTGTATAATAATTAATATTTTTCAATATGCCCGTAGTGAAAATTTGTTTTATTTAAACATTAAAAATTTTATACAATTATATCTTTTTAAGTATTGTCACATAAAACACGAACTCTATTTGTATACGATTAAATTAAAATATATTTGATATAATTTTTATTAAAATTAAAAATTATGTTTTTTCGACATTTAATTGCACAGTGCAACACAAAAATTCCAAACAAAAAAAACACTTATCCCAGCCGAAAGTACTCGATGAGAGGAGAAAAGTAATTTCTGGATTTTGGTAGATTGGTTGCCGTTCGTTTTTTATGAGCCTCTATAGTTTCTTCGCCAAATTCGATTTTGAGCACTTTTTTGCAATTTTCTTCTATTTTTCGCATGGCCATAGCTCGAAAAATGCTGTGAATTTTTTTTTTGCAGTCTTCAGCAAAGTTGTAGCTCTTGACTCGGCCAACAAAAATGCTGAATATATTAAGTCGGAAAAATTTCATCTTCATGCTCAAACCCCAAAAATGTCGAAAAAAATTACCACTTTTTTCACCGATTTTTTCCGTTTTTCGATTACAGCTCTTGAACTATTGAAAATTTTACCAAACAATCAAGGGAAGAAATGTAGCCTATAAAATTATGAACAACTTTCCAGTACATACTAACTTTATACGACCACTCCTTGATACGGATTTTGCCATACAAATGTGATTAATTTTCATTTTTTTTTTTTTTTGATTTTATTTTTTTTATTGAGCAAAAGTTTAAAAAAGGCACACGGAAAAAATCGGTGAAAAAAGTGGTAATTTTTTCGACATTTTTGGGGCTTTGAGCATGAAGATGAAGTTTTTCCGACTTAATATATTCAGCATTTTTGTTGGCCGATTCAAGAGCTACAACTTTGCTGAAGACTGCAAAAAAAAATTCACAGCATTTTTCGAGCTATGGCCATGCGAAAAAGAGAAGAAAATTGCAAAAAAGTGCTCAAAATCGAATTTGGCGAAACAACTATAGAGGCTCATAAAAAATGAACGGCAACCAATCTAGCAAAATCCAGAAATTACTTTTCTCCTCTCATCGAGTACTTTCGGCTGGGATAAGTGTTTTTTTGTTTGGAGTCAAAAAGTTGAATATTGCGTCACAGTGCAATGAAAATGAAAATTATTCAAGTTCGAGGCCATACTCTATATTTCTTTGTTAGGATATTGTCCTAACATATAATCTATAGAGTTTTTGTTTTCAAATTTATTAATTGACCACTTTGAGGAATGTGTTGATAGATCTATTTCGGGAATTTTCACATAACAAACAAGTTTTTAATTTATTTTTGATCAATGGTGATAATCTTTAACTTCGAGCTCATATATTAGTTCTCGTTTAGTGAGAAAACTAGTTTATATGAATGCTTGATGTTTTGCATGGGATTGTCACTTCTTTCAAAACGTGTTCTGATGATGGGAACCTAGAAAATTTCCGAAAATTAGAAATTTGTATGGATGGTGAGAAATATTTTTGGAGAAACTCTTTTTTACATAGCATGTAAGGTACAAAAAATTTTCATTTAAATGAGAATTCTCAAAAAATGTCCATAGAACAATTTTGAAAAACATTTTTCTAAGTTTCTTTGTAAACATCTTAACCTTTTGCTTTAATATCTTTTATTAAAGTTGGTATGAAATAGAATATGAGTTTTACAAAAATAGCTAAATTGTTCTTAATTGCAGAAAATCAAAAAAAAAAAAAAAAAAATTAAAATTATTTTTTATTTTTTTTTATTTATTATTAAAAAAAAACAAAATTTTTAACCTTAAAGCTAAAGCATTTTTAATTTAGTTTTAAATATCGGAGTACATTTAAAATAAAATAAAATTAATTTTCTTTTTTTTAAAAGTTGTGCTTAATAGTTCATAGTTAATTTTCATTTACAGAACTAGTTTGTGCTTTTAGTTCATATGCTTGTTTGACAATATTTTTTTTTAATAATTCATAAGTTTATATTGCTTAATGGTTTGTTTGATAACACAGTACAACACATGATTTCGGGACTCAATTTTGATAATTTTTTGTGAAAGTATCCCCAAAAATAAGAACTTCTGCATCATTCGTTTGGTCAAGTTACATCAAATAAAATTTTAATAATTTTTTGAAATTAGTAAGTATCGTATAGGGGAATTTGTCACGTTTTAGGCTGTTTTGTTTGACATAACTCGAGAACCACTAGTCGGATTTTGCTGAAACAAATTTAGAAAAATCAAGAATTACAATTACTTTCATCTGTTCATATAACGTTTTGCTACATAAGCAACAATTTCGCAGTTATAAATAAAAGTATGAAGAAAAAAAAAATATTTTTTGCCTAAAAATCTAAATTTTTTTTTTTTAATTCATAAAAAATCTAAAACGGTAAAAAGTGTCAAGTCTTATTACTTTCACGTAAATTCACATAACCTATGAACAAAATAAGACCTAAATGATGAAAATCGATGAACGCGTTTCGCTTTTATTCACAATTAAGTGAAGCTATGAATTTCAAAAATTTGCTCGAGATATGCACAAAATTCTTTGGAAAAAATATTGATGACTTTTTTTATGATTCTCAGAATTAAAAAAAAAAAAAGTAATAAACAAAGGTTATTTGCATTTATAGTAATTAAATGTGCTAAAGTCCCAAAACTTATTTAACAAATTGTGAAAAGCAATCTGATGTAGGCGTGTCCCTATCCGGATTTTATTGCTGCCCAAGGAAATCTTCAGGGGACTTTGTTATTAGAATTTCTAGAGATATTTGTTATGTTAAATCACAAACTCAATGAGAATTTCTTGTCCTCGTCTAGGAGCGAGATTCAAAAGGTTATTTGATTTTTATGATTGCGATAGCAAAGTAATAAGCGCTAATAAATGTGCGTGGACAAAAATGAAAAAAAGGAAAGTGCACTTTTTTTAATTATGTGTTTTTCCGTTGGCTACCTGGCCAAAATGACCAACATGAAGCAATTACTTGTATTGTAAAATCAACTGGAAATGTAGTAAAAATTACAAACTGAAATCTATCATATACACATTCAAGATAGCAAATAATACTATTAAAAAAGTTAAATATTTTAATATGTATTGGATTAGAATTTAATCTCCTTAAAAATAAATGTGGAAGAAATAACATCAGCGTCATTAGTTTTTTTTGTTGCAAGAAGTTGTTACTGCTTAAAAGTTTTTATTGAATATCAAATAAATCGGCCCATAGTTGGGGCCAGAATTTGCAAAACCCTCGCCTAAGGCAAAAAAATAATTTTCAAAATTGAGCAATTCAGAAAGTATATGAGATGAACCATACATTTGAGCATGTTTTTTGTTCATATTTGTTAGTAGAATAATAATATAGGGTGATTTTTTAAGAGCTTTCGGATTTTATATATAAAAAAACACACATAAAACTCAGAGAAATGTATGAAATCTTTATTTGATTTGATAGAAAGATCTATACACACAGAGAAATAAAGTGCCAACCGAATTGAAAAGTGTATTTTAATGGTAACAACCTATAAATTCAGTTACTACAACGATATTTACATAAGATTTCAGAATATTTTGGGTGTTTGCAACTAAAATTCAGTTGAATTAACCGAAATTAGTTGTCAAAACTAATGTTCCGTTGTACAAACCGACTGAAATTCGTACTACCCGAATTTGAGACGTAGTAACCGAATTTCAGTTGGCAAATAGCCAAATTTTTCTCTGTGTGTATAATTCAATGTATAAAGATAATTTCATGTAAATGTTGACTGCGGCTACGACTCAAATGGTTCATACGCTGGGTATAATTTTGGCATACTCTCTCCAACATATTGGCCGGTATCTCCCGAATAAATTCTTCAATATTCCAGTGCGTCAACCATTGCGGGCTTGTGCCTATGGATATGAGCCTTAACATAGCCCCACAAAAAAATAGTCTAATGGCGTTAAATCGCACGATCTAGGCTGCCAATTGACCGTCCCCAATTGTGAAATAAACTGTTCTCCGAATTCACCTCTCATTTCGCCAATTATTTCGCGTGCTGTGTGGCATGTGCCACCGTCTTGTTGAAACCACATGTCACCCAAGTAGCTCTCACCGCTCACAGTAACGTTCCTGATTTCGTCGTCTTTGAAAAAGTACGGTCCAATAATACCACCTGCCCATAATCCACACCAAACATTGCATTTTTCAGATTACATTAGCAGTTCTTGCAATGTTTCTGGCTGCTCTTCACACCAAATACGGCAATTTTGCTTGTTCACGTATTCATTCAACCAGAAATGAGCTTCGTCGCTGAACACAATTTTCCGGTAAAAAAGTGGATTTCATCCAACTTTGCCAGCGCCCATTCACCAAAAGTTAGCCGTTGTGGTAGGTCGTTTGGCTTCAATTCTTGCACCAACTGTATTTTAAAATCTTTTCCACGTAGTATATTAACAGAGGCCCAATTGCTGCGAACGGCGCCGAATCGATAATTCACGGTCATCAACAACACTGGCGATATTTTTCTATTTCCGCACTCTACGTATGCGTGTTGTTGGTTTAATGTCCAATAATGTAAATTTGGTGGGAAATTTAGTCACAAGATTCCGAATAGCCGCCTCAGAAGGTCGCCCAAACTGACCATAAATTGGAAGAAGTGCACTTTTTAAACCGACCATGAATTTTGATAACAAAATTCAAGCGTTGTTCGTTTGTAAGTCGATTCATGGTTAAATTATAGACCAAACTGAACATGTTTAACAGTAAAATGTTGTTCGAAAACAGCTGAGCTGCCAAAAACATTGTTGCCAAAAAGAAAGTTGCTAAAAAACCGCCCTTTAGATGTTATAATCTTCAAAATCGGATAATATTTATAACACTGGTTATCTTTAAAAGTTTTCTTAAACACGGGGTGCCTCACTTTTAGGCCCTATGGCTCAGCTTCGGATGGGCCTTTGAGACCCATCTCCAAAACTTAACCTCCTTAGCACCTTATTTATCACTATGCTAAATTTTATTGCAATCGAACTACCCAGTACGAAATTTCAGAATTATTTCCATTTGTTTTTTTTTTTTTTTTGTAAAAAAAATTAAATATACAAAAGTATATTTAATATTTTTAATTTTTCTTTAGATTTTTTATTAATTATTACCATTTTTTTTATTTCATTACAGGTATGTTGTTACTTAAACCTCTCTTATTAACTTATTATACAAATTATTGTAAGTAATTTATATTTTAAACATAATATTAAGTTATTTTTTTTCTAATATTCTAGCTTCTTGTGAGTTAAATCCTGCAATTAATGTATTAAAAAATTCGCCAAACGGGACTTGTTTCTTAAAAAAGATAAAAAGAAATTTTTGTCTTCGTGAATTTTGTCTATAATTTTTTCTATACTTTTTATTAAAAATAAAAATTATGTTTTTTTCGACCTTTAATTGTGCAATGAAAATGAAAATTATTCAAGTTCGAGGCCATACTCTATATTTCTTTATTAGGATATTATCCTAACAAATAATCTATAGAGTTTTTGTTTTCAAATTTATTAATTGACCACTTTCAGGAATGTGTTGATAGATCTATTTCGGGAATTTTCTAGGTTCCCATCATCAGAACACATTTTGAAAGAAGTGACAATCCCATGCAAAACATCAAGCATTCATATAAACTAGTTTTCTCACTAAATGAGAACTAATATATGAGCTCGAAGTTAAAGATTATCACCATTGGTCGAAAATAAATTGAAAACTTGTTTGTTATATGCAAGGTCTACCTTTGGTAGATATTCAATACACGTTTTTTGTTTTTTTCCTTTTTATTTTCACTCATATACAAGACAAGGCCAAAGCTTAAATTTTTGGAATTTTCTCCGAAATCGGATTTTATTGTTTTTATGAAACAAATTAAACTGAACACTTATATTCAAGTCTAGGTAAAATATCAAATTTGGGTATTTTGTGTTTTCTTTGAAAATGTTTTAAAATAATTTGGTAGTTTTTATGGATTTTGATAAAACTTGAATTAACTATTCTCCGAAAACTGATTTAAATATTTTTATAAAAAAATAAAAACTTGCCCTTATTACAAGTCTAGGTCAAAGTTCAAACATGGATATTTAAGTTTTTCATAAGATTATTTCTTTATATTTAGGTTTTTTGTTATTGATTTTGATAGAACTTGAACTATTCTTTGAACTTATATTTTAACATTTTTATAGAAACAAATTAAAATGAATCCTTATATACCCTTCGATTGTTGGATATTTTGTGTTCTGCATACAAATGTTTTGAAGTAATTTGCCAGTTTTTATAGATTTGATAAAACTTGAATTTCGATTTAAATATTTTTGGGGTCAAAATTGCCCAAAATATTAAAAACTTTTTAAATAAAAAATTCTATTTTTACCTTTTTTCGATAGGAGGTTCAATAATTTTTTAAAAATACAATATAAAAAGTCTTAAGTTTTTTATTTTTATGTTGATGAAAAATTACAAAATTTATTTCGATTGTATATAACTTTTGAAATTCTAAAAATTCATATGACAATTTCAAAAAATGACGAGGACAAAGATATTTAAAAACAAAAATTTAAGAACTTAACCCTTTGTCTACCCTTGTACACATTTTTTAAAAAATATAAATTTGATAAAAATTTGATAATGGTCATTAAAAAAAATCGTTATATACGTAATCTCTTTGTCAGGAAAATATAGTCGCGATATTTGTTAATAAAGTCTGTTTTTTTTAATAAGCCTTTATCTCCTAAAAAATGGGCGTTTGGTGTATCTCCTAATCTAGAAAAGCTAGAAACTCGAGATTTGGCACGTAGCTTAATCTAATGACCCAGAACAAATTTTTTGGATAATCGAATGTTTTAGTGGTAGAAATGGGCTGAGGAATTTCACAAATTCGATTTTTGAATAAATTTGTTGATTTGTAAGAGGGGGACATATATGTCAACCTTTTTCTTTCTAATTTACGAACCCCAAACAAGAATCTGAAGTCTAAAAAGAAATATATTCACAAAAAAAAGTCGGTAGTGAAAGGGTCAAAAGAATCAATATCTCATATCATTTATATCATTAGTTGCTAATATTTCCACAAGAGGGGCGCTTTAAGCCACAAAAACATAACAATAATTTCTTAAAAAAGCAAAGTTTGGCTGAAAAGTTCCCAGTGGATCTATGGCCTTAATAAGTTATTATCTTCTTGGAATATATTATCTAAATATTATCGCTTTAACCACAATTGACTTACCTTTTGTTAATTTGGTTAAAAATCTTGATTAATTTAAAAAAGAATATGCCGCCAAAGAGTCGTGGATCATTTTCTTTTTCTTCCTTTAGTCCTATTTTTATCCATACATGATCTAGAAACTAAATCCGCTATCATATTAGAGTTACCACAAAATTGAATTTATATACATTCCAGAGCACCGTGTAATATGCATCTAATTCGCAAAAATCTAAATTATTTACATACAAAGATGATGTACTTGGCAAAAGAAAAAATTTGATACCCATATTGCCCTATTTAAAACTAAGAGTTACCACTCCATTGCATTTTTGTCAAACGCGAACTAGAACGAATTTCAAAAAAAGCTGAGACCCGTATTTAATTAAATCGACTAAAGATTAAAATATGTTAATTTGGCATTTTTATTACAAACAACCCCGAACAAAAACCGTTTTTTTTTTTAAAGAATATCCTTAAAAAAAAGGACATGGATGATCGTCCTTGGACAAATTGTATATACACAGAAAAAACTAAAAACGGGTTTCAATTAAAAATTTTATTGAAACAATTAATATTTTAATTGATTTTGCACCTACGACTGAAATGATAGTATTAACTAAAAAAATTTGCAGTTTATTCAAACTCTTTCAATTAAAATAATAATAATATCAATTAAAAGAGTTATTGTTTTTCTTTACAATCTCAATTAAAAAGTTACGTTAAATTGATTAAAACTTTAATTGAAACTTGAGAAGAAAACAATGGTAGTTTTAATTGAAAACTCGTATTTTTTTATTTTCGTTATATGCCCCTATTAAATAAAAAAAGAAATGAAGGTTTGTAAATTAAATTGACATTTTATTTATAATAAAGTTAAAGCTTTTTAATATAAAAATGTATTATAAGAAAGCAAATAAAAGTAAAGACAAAATTTTTGTTTTGCTTGTCTTGTCTTGAACTTTTTCTTGTAATTGAATTATTTTCTTAAAAAAATCACACACAACTTTAAAATGATAGTTTAATGACACTTATACTTAAAAAAAAAAAATAGTTTAGTTTACAAAAATAATAGTTTAATTGTCCTTTTTCGATAAGGTTTATTTAAATCCACATGTTCACTTTTATTAACACAGATAAAACCCGAAACTAAATTAAGTTTTCGTGCGTACACGAATATCTCAACAAAAAGAGTGTTGCAAACTCTAGTAAAATAACTATGATTTTGAGTGTATTTGAAATCGGTAAACTATTCAACTTATTAAAAGTTAATCATTTGCGGTCTTTTTCCTTTTTATTTACAAATTAAATAATATATTGATATAATTAAAACTTTGTTTGATTATTTAATCTAAATAAAATAAAAAAAAATAGTTTGCAAATTTTTAAAAGTGTTGTTTACATGTTGTCAACACTGTATGGATATATAGAAAATTCAATAAACTTTTTAATTGAATCAATTAAAAAAATTGTTAAAATTGCCATTGATATTCAAACAATCGATTAATTAGATATTTTTGGACCATAATTTTTTCTGTATACAGTTGGACGCGCCTTAAAAATACCTTTCTTATGATACCCATATTGTATATGTTGGTAAGGAAACAGTTTCTTAAATTAACAAAACATGCAAAAATGGACCCTTTTTCAAAATGGTCCAGCTCACGAGAGGTCAAAGCTAGAGCCTAAATATTTTAGATGTCATCATAAAAAATACCAATGTTCATTTTGAGGGGAGTACACCTTGCACGAATTTCGCTTCCATACAACTTGAGTCGCTCTAATATTCAGTAGTCTTTACGGAAAATATTTTTTTTTTTTTTTTTTTTTTTTTTTTTTTTTTTTTTTTATTAATTAATAATCACATAATTACAATTTATATTCTATTACCCTAACCGAGCACTAGCTACTAGCGAAAACAGACCAGTGCCTCTGGTGGGAATCGAACCCACGACCCCCGCACTGACAAGCCAGCACGCTACCAACTAGCCTACCGGGGCGCACTTTACGGAAAATATATTGTGAGTGTACTTAACGAAATCAAAGGCTACATTTAATGACCTGCCTGTACCACAAGGAAGCTGAAAAGAGCCTACTGCACGTACACAAAGTCATTATATGATTGTATTATTAAGTGTAATAGGTTAATTTATTAGCTCTGTAATATTTGTGGCCAAATCGGGTGAAATGGAATTTAATTGTACTGTACCAGATTATCCCTATGAAGAAGAGGAGTAATATTTTGAGATTTTGTGGATGTCGTGTGTGATGTCTTTAACATTATCTTTTTTCTCCAATTTTTGATATATTTTAAAATCGTCCTAATTTAGCTATAGTATTTAATGAATGAATAACTTTATGAATATTTTTGTTGTTAATCCTTTAAAAAAAAGAGCATGTGTGTGTTTATAAAAAAGTTCACACAATAAATAATTTATTTATACTCACCTACAAACAAAATATGTTTATTACATTTACCTAATGTGATTTAATTTGATCACATAACAAATTATAACACCTGCAAACAAAATATTTTAATTAAAAACCCAGTGTAGAAAAACATTCCTAAGTAATGGGTTATGGAATACATTATCATTATCACAAAAAGAATTTTGTTGAACGAAAAACAATTAAACTCTCAGCAAATCAATCAACTTTTTCTTCACAAAACAAACGAAAAATTTCTTAAAATGAATGAAAAGCCAATTTTTTAATGAAACTTCTTCATTAATTGTATGAAAGTTTTAATTGATAAAACGATAGTTTTCATAACATTTTATGAAAACTTGCGTTAACTGAATAAAAAGTTTCAATGGACGAATTCAAGTGCATGTCCATTGATTTTAGAAAAAAATTCCAGTATTATTTAAAATAATGGCCCTAAAGTGTATGATTCCACTAAATGTAGGATTCCACTTGTTTCAAAATGTGGAATCCTACATTTAGTGGAATCCTACACAGAGAACTAAACTTTTATATTTTCTCATCATTATATAGACCCACTGGACATAGATCCACTGAACATTTTTCAAACAAACTTTCCAGATTTATAGAACCATGCTTCATTACGAAATTATTGTAATTTTTGTTGCTTTAAAGCGACCTCTACACAGTGGGATAAATCACAGAATTTGTGGAAATAATTCGGCCATTTGTTAACTTGTGGTCCGATTGCATTGAAATTTGGAGCATGCATAAAAGACATAAAATTGAGTTTAAGTTTTGATTTTGAACTTTCCAGACCCTTTGGGGGCGGCAAAATGGCTGCCCAAAGTTGGGTACTTTTTTCACAAAAAATTTTGAGTGTTTGCCATTCTTTGTTTCTCATCCGATTTTCAAAAAATAAACATATTAGTAATCTTCTTGTAAAGAAAAAACATGCTTACATGTGTGGGTTACCTCCAATAGTTTCCGAGATATTCCGATTTGAAAATGTAAAATTCTAAATTTTGTCCGACTCAGGTCCAAAGTTTTTCGAATATCGGGAGAAAATTGGGACCAATTTTCGTTTGAAAATAACGGTTATTTAGCCAATAAAATTCTTGATTGAATAAAAAAAAAATAGTTCAATATCTTGTTTTAGTCGAAAATTACATTAGTTTAAAGTAGAAATTAAAAAAAAAAGTAAATTTTGGCGATATTTTCCCCAAAAAGCACCAAAATTCTTATCGCTCCAGACAAATATTTTTCTTCTGAACATATAAAGTATGTATACTTTTCTGGAAGGTCTTTTTATACAAAAGCGAGTTGTGGCAAACAAAAATTTGATTTGTAAATACTTTGCCCCCCATCCGCTTCCAAAGTTGCCATATTTTTGAGGCAAATATCAACTTTAACTCACTGTGAAAATTTGTGCACGCCTCCAATTATGTAGCGGAAACCGGTTTTATATACTCCAACATATACCTAATGTAGTGTGTAAGTCATTTCGAATCCCCCCTTTAAATGACGACATGGCAGCAAGAAACGAAAAAAATCCCATTTTGGAAATTTTTTTTATTTGTAGGAATTGTGGGATTGTTTTCAGAAAATCATAATTTCTGAAATTTGTTTCGATTTGTTGACCTTAAAGTCTAGTTAAATCCAAAAAATCATTGGATTATGTATATTAATAAATATTTTATTGAATAGTGAAAATTTTCATTTAAGCAAAAACTGAAATTTTTAACTTCATATTTGGATTACCCAAGTTTTTGTTTTACCCAAATGGCTAAATTCAACTTTTTTTAAAAAAATCGCAATCTACAGGTAATTTTTTTTTCAACGATACCAAACACTGGTATGTTGTGTTCATAACTTCTAAACAGAAAATCTTCAAATGTTAGCCCTTATTCATATATTTCTTCTAATGTGTCCTCGTATTCACATCTTACATAATTGGGTCAGGCAAAAAGGGTTTTATGATGTTCTTCATTAATAAAAAAAAGACAAACAAATTAGGTTGTTTCTGTATTTAATACAAAATAATCGGACACATCATTATTTATATCTAACAGATAAAGCAAATAAAAGATTTCATTATTTACAGATGCCAATGTGTCATAACAAATCCATCGTTTTCTCATTGACGACAGGACGGGATCGGAAGACATTAATAGGTTATTGAAAATATCTTCGTTCTGTGATTGCCTTGAACATTTTCTGGAACTGAACAATTGGGCATGTTTGAAATCTCAATTCCTTGCTTCCTGAGCTTCTTCTGTTAGTTCACCTAGAGGAAGAATGTTTGATTCAATGATGATTTTCGATGGCACAATACCTTATGAACTGTTGGTGTCATTTCTTTCCAGGGATATAATGATAATAGAAGTTTTGTTATTTCTTCGGTATATACTCCAAATTTTGAGGAATTTAGTTTATGTTTACTATTAATTGCCATTAACATGATGTTGATCTTTCGAAGCAACTCCTTGTCAATTCCTGTTATTATTGAAGTAATTTCAAAATCTCTAAAAAACCTTCTTGCTGTATTGCCATCGTTTGTACTTCCGCAACTAGCAAGTGGTTTATCTATGTTTAAGCCTGTCTGCCTTTTAAAGTCTTCTTGTAACCTCCTTTTTTCATCTGCCCTCATTTTTGACATTTCTTCGTTGTTTCTTACTGATTTTGTTTCATTTCCTGCTATGCTTTTATACTTTAAATCATATGCTATGTGTAAGAAGTGTTCCATGAACCGTATGCGGGCATGTAAGGGGGATATGCCAAAACCCAATACTTTTTTATTAATAGTCCTTTCTTTGGAAACATTTGAAAACTGTGATTTCTTTTCATTGCATATAGTGCATTCCCAAGTTGAGAGCGTGTCTGTTATGGCATTGCAAACCTTTCCATCGATCATTGTAAGGCTCAAATCAAAAAATTTATATTAAACTTGTAATCACCAATCTCAATACAAATTGGCTCCAAAGTACATTTTTCTCCTTCTATATAATCCACCAAATTATTAGTAGTAGAGTTTGACTCTTTTATATACTCGAAACCAATGGTTCTTCAAAAAGCTTTGGATCCAGGTGCTGAATTGATCCATACATCATCGAAAGCATTACTTGTTGAAGGCTCAGTAGTAGAATATGAACGAATTCTTAATGGAACTACAATGACATGAATACGCTCTTATATTCTGATTTGTTCTAACCTTCGGAAGCATGTTTGTATTCAGGAAGGGCTGATAAGCCATCACATCCCCACTTGCACATTAGTACAACATCGCCATTATTGACTCTTTCCAGCTGATCTCTAGAAAAGTCAGAAACAATCATAGATGCTGTGTCCTTTATCAATCAAAGCCTTTCTCAAAATAATCAAAACTTAAACTCCATTTTATGTCTTTTATGCATGTTCCAAATTTCATTGCAATCGGACCACAAGTTAACAAATGGCCGAATTATTTCCACAAAATTTTGTGATTTATCCCACTGTGCTCTAGTGGAAATATTGGCAAACAAAGTTGAAACGTTGACATCATATAAATCCAAGACGGTTGAAAATGTTTTAAAAATTAAAATTATGTACGATTTTGCAAACAATTTTTTTTTTTCAAAAACATTAAAAATTATTCCTTTTTAACTTAACCGATTTTTATAATTTGTTAGAAAAAGATCGTGTAATAAAGGGGACTATTTATTCCCTTATTAATTTAAAAAAATTATTAAATTACGCCGAGTCGAATAAGGCAGAATTAATGCCAGTATTCGTCTTCAGTCGTGTGTCGCAATAGTCCACGAGGGTCTTCTTTGCTTCATGGCGTTTATTTATGTTGAAATTAAAAGACAAGCGCTATAATTTTTAAAAATGTTTTTTCTTTAAATTTTACATCGGGAATGACAAAAATTATAAAATAACATACACAGAAAAAAACTAAGAACGGGTTTCAATTAAAAATTTTATTGAATCATTTAATATTTTAATTGATTTTGCACCTACCACTGAAATGATAGTATTAACTAAAAAAAATTGCAGACAGTTTATAAAAACTCTTTCAATTAAAATAATAATAATATCAATTAAAGGAGTTAATGTTTTTCTTTACAACCTCAATTACGAAGTTTAGTTAAATTGATTAAAACTTTAATTGAAACTTGAGAAGAAAACAATGGTAGTTTTAATTGAAAACTCGTATTTTTTATTTTTGTTATATGCTCCCCCCATCAAAAAAAAAAAAAGAAATGTAGGTTTGTAAATTAAATTGACATTTTATTTATAATAAAATTAAAGCTTTTTAATATAAAAATGTATTATAAGAAAACAAATAAAAGTAAAGACAAAATTTTTATTTTGCTTGTCTTGTCCTGAACTTTTTCTTGTAATTGAATTGCTTTCTTAAAAAAATCACACACAACTTTATAATTATAGTTTAATGACAATTACACTTATTGAACATTTAATTATTTACGAAAATAATAGCTTAATTTTCCTGTTTCGATAAGGTTTATTTAAATCCACATGTGCACTTTTATTACCACAGATAAAACACGAAACTAAATTAAGTTTTCGTGCGTACACGAATATCTCAACAAAAAGAGTGTTGCAAACTCTAGTGAAATAACTACGATTTTGCGTGTATTTGAAATCGGTAAACTATTCAACTTATTAAAAGTTAATCATTTGCGGTCTTTTTCCTTTTTATTTACAAATTAAATAATATATTGATATAATTAAAACTTTGTTTGATTATTTAATCTAAATAAAATAAAAAAAAATAGTTTGCCAAATTTTTAAAAATTTTGTTTACATGTTGTCAATACTGTATGGATATATTAGAAAATTCAATAAATTTTTTAATTGAAGCAATTAAAAAAAATGTTTAAATTGCCATTGATATCACAAGGCAACAATTTTGAAAAAATTTTAGGGGCTTTGAAAACCACTATACAATTTTGATGTATTGTGGTCCCAGTAGTACAAATATGGTTCAATTTTGAAATTCTATGGAGAGGTTTTTTTTTAAAAAATTTTTAAGTAAAATTATAAATTTTTTTAGACGTTTCTCCACATAATTAATGATAACTAAAAAAAAATTAGTCCGATATTATTCAAATAAATTTAGAAAAACTGAAATTTACATAGCCTTTAATCCGTTAATATATTGCGTTTCAATCGGCTCAGTAGTTTCGGAGTTATAATAAAAAATTGAGGGAAAAAATATTTTTTTTACGTGAAAATAGCAAATTTTTTTGTTTTAAAAAAATCATAAAAAATCGAAACGGCAAAAATCGTCCAGATTTATTGCTTTATCGCAAAGCCACATGTAATAGCAACAAAATGAGATATCGATCATAAAAATCGATTGATTTTTTTTTCGAATTTATTCACAATTAAGTGAATTCGCTCATTTTCACCAAATTTTAGTTTTTTGTCTGATATACATAAAATTGAGTAGTTAATGTTCTTCTTTCGATTGATTGAATTTTGAAAACATTTTCCCCATGCTTTGTACAAATTTTCACATCAAAAATGCATTACATAGTAACATTCGTGTATTTTTTGGCAAAACCCTACCTAGAATATACTGATTCTATTCTTCGGAAAGACATTTGTGTTGGATGAGCTTAAATGTAAATAAATGTGTGGGATGAACTCGTCATTTTCAGCTGTAGATGGTAGTGCTGGATCTGACATATGTATCTGATTGGTAAGACATACTTGAGGTTGAGTGTCCTGGTGAAGATGAAAGCACATGACTACAGCTTGCACCCCGATCTTGAGCATATTCTATTTCTTGTGAATGTAGAACGGCAAGTGTAAACCCATCAGCAGACCTCGTCGGGTAAGACCATCGCATATGTTTTCCAAAACCGCTTTTTGTACTTAAACAAAAATAACACTCGGATGCGTGGTTCGCTGTTTCTCTCCATAGCATAGGCTTCAAAATTTCCAAGTGTCGTCTGTAAAATGAAAAAAAAAAATTGAAATCAGGAATATGAAGAATTCAAATTTTAATTAAGAAATATTGTAATTATAAAATATTCCAAATCTATTAATTTATACTTACTTTACGTTAGAAGACTTCATAGATAAATTCAATCGACATGGAATGCATATAGTACTCGGTGTCCAATGCTGGTTCAAATTGTGCGGATAGATATTATAGCAATCTTGATATGACTTTTGCAATGAAGTTAAGAAGCACTTCCGTTTTTTCCCGGTGATATATTGGGCGCACACATAACAAAATAAATCTGGATCGTTTTTACATAAAAATGTTCTGGCTTTCTGGCTCATTTTTATTAATATTTGAAAATTGTTTTTACCTTCTAAGCTGTATGACTCTAATTTTTGTGTAGGTATTAAATGATGTTTGCGTTATCGCAAACACTTCTTGAATGAAATAAAAAGGGTCAAGGAGATCTTATAAATACTGATACTATAATTTGGGATAACCCTTTGTGTGGATACAGTTTGTGTGTGCTGCAAATTTTTTATTATTCCCAAGAATCCTAAAAAACATTAAGGACTTTTATGAAAAAAAAAAATCATCCGTTACAGGTAGCTAACGGAAAATAAGAGCACTTCAGCGTACACGCACATTTATGAGCGTTTTATTACTATCCTACCGCAATCGTAAAAATTAACAATCTTTTGTTTATTACTTATTTTTTTTTTAATTATTAGAGTCATAAAAATGTCATAGAGGTTTTTCCCAAAGGGGTTTTGCCAAAATGCGTGTCGTAAAATGCACCTGAGTTTTTATGTTCTGCATTTTCATTATATAGTAGGTACAATTTTCTACAGTGCTTGTAAATATGCGATACCTTCAATTAATTGTAAATAAAAATGTAAAGCATGCATCGATTTTTATGATCCATATCTAGTTTAATTCGCATGATATGTAGCTTTACTACAAAAAAATAAAAAGTAATATTTTTTGCAGTTTTCGATTTTTTCCAGATTTTTGTTTTTCAAATTTTTCTTTTTTTTAGGATTTTTTTTTTTTTTTGCTAACAATTTGTTTCATAACTTTGAAACTATTGATCGCATTAAAAAAATTTGTACACGTTCTTTAAAGATATTGTAAACCTTAATTTTTGTAAATTTAATTTGACAAAATCGGACTAGTTGTTTTTGAGTTATGACAACATAAGTGGAGAAATGTCTCAAAATATTGTCAATTTTACTTAAAAAATTTTTTAAAAAAAAATTATCCATAGAATTGAAAAATTTTACCATTTTTGTACTTAGGCAGCCATGATGCATTAAATCTATATAGTGGTTAGTCAAGCCTTTTTTTGCTGTTGACCTGTGTATTCAAACAATCGATTAATTAGATATTTTTGGCCCATAATTTTTTCTGTGTAGCTAACTAACCTCTAGTCGAAATGAAAACATAGTGTACACTTAGAATATTATGTAGGTAAAGACCACTGCAAATGTAGTTAAAACAAATGAAAAATCACTTGAAAAAAGGACGACTTACATTTTTTTACTGTTCCGAAAACTGAACCACAATAGCAATAAAAATTAACCACATCCATATGTACTAAAAAAATAAACAAACATTTATTTGTTTTATTTTTGTAAATAAAAACAACTTAAATTAATGTAAAATCATAATACAGTAATTTGATGTGTTTTTTTTTTTAATTAACTACGCATGTAGTCAAAAATTAAATATCTTCTACAAATGGCTGTTTTATCACTTAAAAATAAATACACTGTATTACAAACTCAAACAACTATAAATATTTCCAGCAGAAGTTCCCGGAATGTGGTAAAAAAGTAACCAATAACAAATAAATGTACACACAGAGAAAAATGTTGCTATTTGCCAACTGAAACTCGATTACTACGACTCACATTCGGTTATTACAAATTTCAGACGGTTGGCACAATTTATCATTTGTTTTATCAACAAAATTCGGTTAATTAAAGTAAATTTTAGCTGCAACACCCAAACTATTTAAAAATCGAATGTAAATATCGTTATACTAACTGAATTTATAAGTTGTTAACATTAAAATACACTTTTCAATTCGCTTGGAACTTTATTTCTGTGTGTGTAATATATAACAGATAACACAAGGGTTGTTTTTAAGGTTATTTGGGACGCTGAATCCAAATCTGCGCTTGGTTTTTTTTCTATCAACTCGACTTTTCGCGATATACCGTTATATTCAAAATTACGGCACTTCCGCTACATATATTGGAATAACTTGAAAACGGTTCACCATATTCAGTTTAAAAAAAAAAAATCCGAAACTCCCCAACAATACTATCTTTAAGCCGTGCTTACATTGTTTTTAAATGTTCCCAGTAGTTTCAGAGATATCGTTGAAATTTTGAAAAAAAGTAACAATTTTTTTAAAAAAAAAATTTTTGTTCCTTAAAAATGCATAAAAAATAAAAATGCGACAAAAATCAGAGTTTTGGTCTAAAAATATTTAGTTAAATATATTTCGAATGAAATGAGCTTTATTTCATTGCAATCGGTGCACAACTTTTGATTTTGTTCATTTCTATCAGCTATACTTTTTAATTTAAGAATAAAAGAGGATTTTAAAGAAAAATAAAGATTTTTAATACACAAATATTACAATGTAATTACAACTCATCGTAAAATTTTCTGTTGTAAGAATTTCTTAAATTAGCGTATTTAGAGGAATTATTTTTAATGCTCCAGCAATAGTCCGCCATCATATGCGTATCCTAGTGACCCTGGTGCGGATATCTTGATGGAAACGTTCGCCTTGTTCTTCACTGAAGTCTTCAAGGTTTGCAGGGAAACAATCCAAATGACTGTGTAGGTAGTTTATTTGATTGTGCAATCACTGTGCAATCACACAAACACTTACATATTAAAAAATGTTATTTTTGTATGGAAATCGCGATTTTTATCAATTCAGTAAATTGTGAACAAAATCAGAACTTGTGCACCGATTTCAATGAAATAAAGCTCATTTCATTCGAAATATATTTAACTAAATGTTTTTAGACCAAAACTGTGATTTTTGTCGCATTTTTATATTTGATGAGTTTTTAAAGAACAAAAAATATTTTTTTTTTAAATTGTTATTTTTTTCAAAACTTCAACGATATCTTTGAAACTACTGGGAACATTTAAAAACAATGTAAGCACGCTTAAAGATATTATTGTTGGGGAGTTTCGGATTTTGTTTTTTAACTGAATATGGAGAACCGTTTTTAAGGAAGAGCCTTAATTTAAGGCATAACGTTATATCTCGAAAAGTCGAGCTGATAGAGAAAAATGGAGATTGGATTTGAGATCAGCGACCTCAAATTAGTAAAAATTTACTATAAATTTCAAGTCAACACAAAAAAAGTTCAATTTTGTTCCCTTGTTTAATGAGAATGAGTGTAATTAAAACATCTTTTCAAGTGTTGTAATGAAATTATTTTAAATTCGTTATTGAATAAAATAATAATATTTCAGGCCGCTACAATCGTGGTTTTTGACCACTTTTTTTTTAATTGCCATATGGCAAACCTGACGATATAATTTTTAATTTTTAACCATCCATTTTTTATGTTTTGAGGTAATAGTGAATAAAGTTTGGAATACTTTAGACTGTGTATTTGAAAAGTTCATTGGTTGATTGGTCTGATTTTGAAAAATGATGTACAATCGATGAATTGAAATTATATACAATCGATGAACTATTTCTAGCAGAGAAATACATTATCATATTTTTTCATCAACATAAAACCAAAAATAATTTTTGAAAAAAGTTTCATCAAAAAAGATCAAAATTAAATTTTTTGAAATATGTTTTTGGCAATTCTGGATAAAAAATTTTAAAAATTTTTTATTCATGATTGTAGCAAGAATGTTGAATGATTTTAAGGTTTTAAAATCACTTAATTATCTTTTTCCAGCAAACAAAATATAGCCGTTTAAAAGTACTGGGTCGAAAAAGAAACACTGTCAAAAGTGAGTTAAACAGACATATGAAACCTTAGACAATTTTTTCTATTTTTGACATTTTATCGCGAATTTTTTCTTTCAATTTTGGTTATTTTTTAAATTTCGACAATTTTTTTAATTTTGACGCTTCTTTACAATTCAAGGGTGTTTTTTTCTCCAATTTTTGGCATTTTAATTTAAGTTTTAATAGTATCTTCTAAAAATTTGTTTTGAAATTTATTCAATGTAATATTTAATAAATATGGTTAAATCCAGTAAATCCATTAAATATATCATCATATAAATTATTTTAATTGATACTACAATTACCTTAACAGAACCGAATTCAATTAAACTTTTAACCGAATTAACAAATAGTTTAATTTAAACTCGATTTTAGTTTGTTCTATGTTTTAGGTACTTTAAATCACTTAATTATCTTTATCCAGTTAAGTATAAATAAAGCCGTTTAAAAGTACTAGATTGAAAATGGAGCAGTTGTTCCATAATGAGTTAATTTGAAATATTTTGATAACAATTGCAAGCATTGTGCAGGACGTACTCGACATTATTAACTTGTTATAATAAATATACCAGGTTTACAGTGATTACCTGTAATATACGAATTTATATGAGTAGGATTATTATACTAATTACAAAGGAACTTTATATTTTAAGCGTTTTACTTGAAGAAAAAAAATGTAACTGGTAAACACTAACATATGACAAAAATATCTTGTATAAAAACCATAGATATGCCACAAAATGTATCTTTAAGTTTTGTGGTGTTCAAAGAACATGGATCGTTTTGTGAAAAACAATCAGCAAAAAATGTTTGTAAAAAAACAAAGTAAGAATTCAAATAAAAATTAAAATTATTTTAAATATTTAAAAATTAAAATAATTTATAAAATTTGAGTGTTCATATCAACAGATTCCAAGAAAACTACTGTAGCAACTAAAGATGGTCTAAATAATATTTATCGGGTTTTTCGTTATTCGGGTGTAAATAGGATCATCGAGGAAAATAAAATTGGATTTTATGTATATTCCTCAATATTACATGCCCTGGTAGTAATTTTTCTGCCAATATCATTTTTTGCCAGTTATTTTACCAATGAGAATGTAGATTACGGTACTTTATTTACATCTATACAAGTGTTCTTCGATGTTGTTAGTAATTCAATGAAAGCTATATCGCTAATCATATTGTCACCGAAATTACTAGCAGCCGAACCACTTATGGCAAAATTGGATGAACGTTGTGTTGACAAAGATGAAGTGGATCTGGTAATCAGAACTAAAAAGTTTTGTCGAAAAATGGTGGTTGCCTTTATCATTACCTATATGAGCTTTTCCACAAGTACTTTTCTTTGCTCTGTAATAATGGGACATCCACCCTATGCCATTTATTTGCCACGCATTAAGTGGCGTAACTCAAATTGGGAGTTTTTAGTGGCCTCTTTTATAGAGTGGATATTAATCAGTGGAGCGTGTTTACAACATGTGGCCAGTGATTCATTTGGTCCTGTTTATATTAGCGTTATTCGAGGCCATATGAATATTTTGCGTTTAAGAATAAGGAAATTGTGTACGAATCCTGAAAAAACATTAGAAGAAAATTATAATGAACTGAAATTGTGTATAAGAGATCATAAAAATATATTAGAGTAAGTAAAAGTGGTAGTTTATATACTTTTTTCATACACTCATAATAATCCATGCATAAAAATAAGAAAATAATGTTAAAGCAAGGAAAACTTTCTTAAAATAAACAAATTTTCGTTTATTTTACGAAAGTTTTTGTTATTCATTTGGAAATTTTTTCGAATTTTTATGCATGGATTATTATCAGTGTTTATACACTGATTTTAATCGTAATCCAAGCTTGTACACATATTTTTAAACTCACTATTGACCAACTGATCCATTTTTAACCAAGTACTTTTTAATTGCCTTATTTTTTTTTATCAACTAAAGATTATTAAGTGGTTCAAAGACCCAAACAAAAATAATTCAATCGTCAATACAAAAATATTTTTACCGTGAATAAAAAAATATAGAAAACATTTATGAAGAATTGCCAAATATTTATTAAAAACTAACAATTTTTGTCCCTTTTTCGATAAGTACTTTTTACAAAATTATATAAAAAAAATCGAAATCTAAAGATTTATATTTTTCTTTAATATAATAATGAGAAAATACGAAAAGTGAGTTCTTAAAAATTAACAAAGTTAAAATATACCAAAATTAATTACTGGATAAAGGTAAAGTAAGTGGCTTAAAAATCATAAAATAAATTAATAAAAAAAGTTTAAAAAATTATTATTCAGTTTTGCCACATAATTATTAAATAAATTTATTTTTGCCCTTTTTTATGTGAACTTTATTAAAAATTATTTAAAAATGGTAAAAAATACGAAAATTTATTCATCTGCTAAAAATTGTTTTATCCATTGTATATAGTTTTCGAAAATCTGACCGAGCGGACCCAGAAAAATTTTTAAATTCGCAAAGTCAAAAATATGCCAAAATTTATTCCGATTTTACTTAGAACATAAGTAATGGCTAGTTTTTACTAAAACACTACTATTATTATAAAAATTATAATTTCAGAGTTAACATTTAAAAATTTTAAAAAATGGTAAAAAACGACGATATTTTAAAAAAAAAAAATTATATTTTGTTAAACTTAAAAAAAAAATCATATAATTTTAAATCAAGATTCATAAAATTAGAAGGCGTTTTAAGAAAAAAATAAATTACAAAAATTTTAAGAAAAAAATAAATTACAAAAGTTTCTTAAAGGAGCATTATTCTATATACGGGTATCTGCTACCTTTGGTTAAAAATCTTCCAAAGGAGCTATAACGTGTTCTTAATAAGTTAAAAGTGATAAACCAATTTTCAAATAAAACCACTTTATGTTTAAAAATTTACTACATGACAGTTGTTTGTATAGCAATCAGTAGTTGTTATTTTTAACTGCAATTAAAATTGCTTTTCTATGAAATAATACAAAACAACTGTTCTGACAGTTATTTAAAAAAACAACTGAAGAACGGCACCGTATTTTTGTAACAGTTATTAAAAGCAGTTATGTTAGTATTTCAATAAACAACTACCGAAACATTAGTTCCGCAGTAAACAGTTAATTTTTATTAGTTCTTTAAAAATAAAAGATTATGTCGAGACTTTGCATTTTAAGTAGGATGTGGGAAATACAAATTTTTATTGCAATTAAAAGAAAAAAACATTTTTGTTATTTAAAACTATTTTTAAAATACCGAAAAAATAAATAGTAAAAAAGTAGATATTACCAATTTTTACAGTTGCTTAAAAGTTTTTGTAGTAAACAATTTTCAGTTTTTTTCACGACATATTTAGTTACTTTTACTGCATTTGGTAGTTGCTTATCAAAAGCTAAAGAGAACAAAATTTTTAGTTATTTTAACGGTGATTACCTTTGTTGCCTTTTCAACTGAATTTACACTTGTTTTAACTTTCATTTTCAGGAGATTCTATTTTTTGTTTGGAACTGTAAAAATTCACTTTCATTTTTTTTTTTTTGGACACCTCACTCAAATTTGTATATGTATTTTTAGGCTCTTCGATATTGTATCACCCGTTATTTCGACCACCATATTTATGCAATTTACCGTTACCGCTGCAATATTGGGTACATCGCTTATTAATGTTTCCATATTCGCCACAAATACTTCAGATGTAATAACTTGTGTTATTTATATGTTTGGTGTATGCTTGGAGATTTTCCCCTGTTGTTACTTCTGCCATTGCTTAATTTTTGATAATGATGACTTGGCCAATGAAATATTTCACTCGTCCTGGGTATATCAAATTCCAAGTTATCGAAAAATGTTGATATTTTTTCTGCAACGTGTGCAACAGCCAATGATTTTGACGGCGGGAAAAATGTATCCAATAAATTTGAATAGTTTTATAAGTGTAAGTTAAGTGAAATAACCAGAGTTAAGCACAAATAATTAAATATAGAGTTCGAAAGAATTGATTCTTTTTGAATAAATTACTTAAAATTTTAATTCAATTTATTATTTCAAAGAATACATTTATTAAAAAATATTAAAACGTAGCGAATGAAAAAATCAAAAACTTAAAATTTGGCAAATGGGAGTTCAATTTTAATTCAATTCATTTTAATCTATTTAATTGAATTATTAATTTCGTTCAATTCCTTGAAGAAATTCAACTTTAAGTCTAATTCCTTTTGAACTCTTTTAAATGCGCACTTAATTTCTTGAAAGAATTAAAACTTTTGCTTTATTCCAACAAGGAGTTTAATTTATCTTTTAATTCCCTAAATGAATAAACATTTTCGCTTAATTCCCTGAAGGAAATTTCTTTTAATTCTGTGAAAGAATTAATTTTTTTTTGTTATAAGGAATTAATGCAATTATGATAATTTATTAATAAAATTTAACTAAAATACAAAATAAATTGGAAATTAACAGAAATCGTTTATTCACTTAGGGAGTTAAAAGAAAAATTAAGCTCAAGGAATCAGGAAAAACTAGAATTTCTTGAAGAAATTAAGTGAATAATAAAAATGAATATAAAAGAATTTAATTCACTAGGAAATTAAATTCTAGACTTAAAGTTAAATTCACTAAATTTATATTAATTTTTTGTTGAATTAATTCATTGAATTTAATAAAGGAATCAGAAATAAATGATTTCATTCAATCAATAAATCGAATGAAAAATGTATATTTATTTAATTCCTTAAATTTAATCAAAATATCAATTCATTAAAAAAATAATTATTTCACGTTTTTACTTGCACCCTAAAATATAATTTTTAGTTTGTTCGAAGTTTTTGATTTGTTAGTATAACATTTTATACCATAAATATCAATTTTATTTATTATTTATTTCAGATTGCGAAATTTTCATTTTCGCTTTATACTCTAATTGAAGCAATGGACATTAAGGGAAGGCTTGGTATGGAATAACTGTTGAAAGGTCATCGAGAACCTATTTCAATTTAATATTTTACAAATCGTTTAAGTTTAATTAATATGAATTATGCACTTTTTAATTAATATGAAATATGCACTTAGTAATCCAATACAAGAATATATATATGTAGACAAAAGAGTTATCTCTGATAGTAAAGTAAAAAGTAGTAAAATATAGTTTAATCTGAGAAAAACCGTTAATACTTCATATTTATTTTAAAAATTTGATACCCAAATGTTACCCATTATTTGCCATAAAAAATATCTTATTTTTAAAACTTTATGTACAAAAAATTCGTAAAAACATTCAAAACTTTAATGAAATTTTACGAAAAACCTGTCACATAAGTGAAATAACTGTGTACGCCTTTAAAATTAGCGTGGCCGAAATAATATTCAAGGGTCGGTACTTTTGTTTTTCGATTTTATTCATGTTTTTAAAACAACTGTACTTAAATCATTTATTATTTTATTCATTAATTAAATCTGATGATGTTTTTTTTGGAAAACTCTTTTGGCCGTGGTCTTTATGGTACTAGAATTAAAACCGAAAATGGTAATTAATTGTTTTACAATTTTTGTTTAGATAACGTTTTTTCTCGTCACTGTTCTATTAGACGCTTAACTGGCTAACGCAGTAACAACGTCACAGATTATTACACAAATGTGAAACAAGTGACATACACTGAGAGACTTATCTGCATGATATCAATGAATTTTTGCATTAGATCTATGAATTGTCACTGGAACTCGTCACTGACACTTTTCATTAAATTAGTGCAGTTTTCATAAAATTTAAAGAAAACTTTTATATTATTTATTAAAAATTTTATATGACTAATGAAAAAGTTTCATTAAAAATAGTTTAATTAAAAATATGAAGCTTTTTCGTGCAGTTCAAGAAGTTTTTCATTCACATTGTGAGGAAAACTTTATTAGTTTTGTGTAAAAATGTCCTTAAAACTCGTCTAAGGAATTCTCTCTGTGTATGTCAAAAAATTTTCATATAAGAAATGATGTCAAGAGTGAGATAGAAACTAAAACATCCGGATAGTTTTCATTGATATACCTTTCTCCTTTTAGACTTCTGTACTTCCGATTAAAAGCTGTGGGTATGTAATCTGTGCACAACTTTTTGATGCTGGTTTTGTTTTTTCAACATATGTTTAAGTAATATTTCTTTTCTTTATGTTGCTTTTGAGTTTATTTTTTTTTTGTCAATGTTGCCAGTTCAATTTTTTTAATGTTTAAAAGAAATGTCTAATATGAATAATTCGCCTAAAAACGATCTATCGAACGATTGATCGAAAGATCGATTGAGCTAGAAGAGTGACCTAGTTCATTGAAATCAATTGAACTAGAAAGAGAGCTCACTCAAACGAACTAGATTGATCAAGTCTAGTATTGGTTGTTTTAAGTATTTGTATGCAAAAGATTTTAGCCCTTCTACTATCCTTATACACATTTTTAAATATGTTCATTAGGATATTGTTCATTTAAAAAAAGCATTGTATGGATAACCTGCTCATCAGGGCAATATAGTTGCAACATTTGAAGATTTTGTTAATGAACCTTTATCTCCGAAAAAAGGTGCGTTTGGTGTATCTCGTATACTAAGAAAGCTAGAATTTCAAAATTTGGCATGACAAGAACTAATGACCAGAAAAAAACAAGAAAAGCATTTTTGACTATTCGAATATTATAGTGGATGGTAAAAATGGGCTGAGAATTCGATTTTCGGGCCCATTGTTTTTTCTTTCGAATTTAAGGCCCGTAACAAGAATCTGAAGTCAAAATAGAAATATATCCACAAACAAAAAGTTGGTAATGAAAGGGTAAAGATATTCGCATTTCTTTTTACAATACATTTATACATAGTTTTTACTACATTATGTAGTTATATTTTAATGTGTAATTGTTTCCAGTTGACCTTTTTTTGCCGTTTTTTGCAGTTGTTTTCACTACATTATTTAGTTATTTTTAGTAGTTAAAAATTACTACATATTTATTGATTTTAATGCAAATTGCAGTCATTGCCTTTTTAATTGCATTTTTAGTTATTTAAACTGTGATTTTAATCCAGACGTTAAATTTATATAAGAAATTATTCAAACTTGCAGCACATAAAACCCTAACATTACATTCGAATACTGAACTAAGACGAATGCCGAGACGAGATTATGGTGTTTGAAAGACTTGAATGTTTTACTTGTCAAGGCGTGAAAAATATTTTGAAATGAGACAAACTTTTTAAAAGTGAATTAAATCATTATAAAATTAAATTAGTTGAATCAAAATTTTGTATTTAGGTATTCATACAATATTTATTATGTGAACATTTGAACATTTGAAAAGTCTAGAAGCTGTAATTGAGCAATTGCAGTAATGTAATCCGTAAAATTGATTATAGCTTATTTGGGCAAATTGGTTAAACACGTTTTCAACCCAGTATTATTAAAGGACTATGATTAGTAAGGAGAGGTCCTGTGATAATGGTCCCACCGGTTCTGTTGAAATGTGTGGATTAGTTGTTGTTCAAGATTCGCTCCGGATATAACTGTTGATGACTTAAGGAATTTTATAGGGAAAATTTGTTCAGGTATAAATGGGTCCGATTTTAATGTTATTAAGTTTAAATTTTCGCAGCCTAGAGATATTTCTTCCTTTAGGAAAATTGTGCCGTTGAATCTGTTTGATGTTCTCAATGATAAATCGATTTGGCCGCAGTGTGCTTGTCCGGGAATTTATCCATGGTGATCAACCGAGAATGGACAGATCCGGTCGTTGTCGATTTTGTATCAGAATGTGAGGTTTCTAAATACAAAATTGCATGAGGATGTTGCTATAGTATTATTGCTTTTACTGAGACTTGGCTGAATCCTGATATATTTGATAGTGAGATTTTTTGTAGCGATTATCATATTTATAGATGTGATCGTTATGGGAATGATCGAAATGATCTGAATTGCGGTAGAAGGAGAATGGGAGGTGGTGTTTTGATTTCTGTACACTACTCCATATCTTCGGATCGCGTTAATTTTTCCAGTGTTAGTGATGTTGAATTTATATGTGTTCGTTTGTCTTTCGATAATAAATATGTTTATATTACCTGCTCAGTTTATCTGGATTATGCTAATTTGATACGTGAAGTTGTTAGCAGACTTGGTGAAAACGATATTATCATCGTTTTGGGTGATTTTTATTTGCCTAAGGTGTCTTGGTCATTGCGTTCTGATCTTTGTCGATTAGTACCGTTGTGTTCTTTCAACGATATGGATAAATTTTTCGATATATTGTTTGATTCGTGTCTTACTCAGTTTAACAATATATCTAATATAGGTGACAAGTTTTTGGATCTTGTTTTCTCGAATTGTCCTGACATTTCTCTTTCTAGATCGTTACCGCTTGTTTGTCCTGAGGTATCTGTAGCGATGTCCTACTGTAACTGTAGCGATGTGTCGGATTATTCTTTTGTGTGTGAGAATCATCCGACTGCCTCCAGATATTTATTAGGGAAAATAAAACGATTTTTTCTTTTTTTTATGGCCTTTGATGCCAAATATTGTGCCTGTAGCGATGTGTCGGAATTTTCTTTTGAGTGTGAGAATTTTCCGACTGACTTCAGTTATTTTGTAGAAAACTTTGCAAATTGTGCATGCCCGCTCTGTCTGTTCCTGTTTATGCTCATGTGATGGTTGTCTCCCTATTTATCCATTGTTCCAGTTAAATTAATTATATTCCTGCCTGTCTGTTTCGGTTTTTGCTCCTGTGCTGTTTCTGCTTTGGCTCCTGTGCTTGCTGTGTGTCTATTTGATGTGTTCCACCTTTTGCGCCTGGCCGTTTGTCTGCTCCTAATCATCAATAACTCATAATTTAATTTATTTATTTTATTTGTGTTATTTTATTTCTTATACATATGTAAATTTGTTTGTTTTGTTATTGTCTGTGTTGTTTTTATGTTGTACTTCTATTTGATTTGTAATCTTGTGTTTGTCCTTTATTGTCTATACATTTTTTTTTTTAAATTTTTTATTTTTTATTTTTTTTATTTTTTATTTTTTTTATTTTTAATTTATATTTTTATAAAGGGTGTCCCAAGAAGAACGCAATTTTTAAATCTGGCAACATTCGAAGTGTCATTGTTTGACATTTGAACAATTGTTATTGTTTGCTATTAGAAGGTACGAGGTTAGTAAAAATGGAGCGCTACACGAATGAACAACGCATTCTCATTGTGAAATTGTTTTACCAAAATGGTGAAAGTTTTGCGGCTACAGTTCGCAAAAATCATCTTCAGTGACGAGGCCCATTTTCATCTTGATGGCTTCGTCAATAGGCAAAATTGTCGCATTTGGGGTGAGGAAAATCCTCGAGTGATTCACGAGAAGCAAATGCATCCTCAACGTGTCACTGTGTGGTGTGGTTTTTGGGCTGGAGGAATCATTGGACCTTTTTTTATGAAAATGAGGCAGGTCAAGCGCAAACAGTCAATGGTGTTCGGTATCGTGAAATGATAACCAGTTTTTTCTTGCCCAGAATTGAAGAAATGAATGTGGAGGGCATGTGGTTCCAACAAGACGGCGCCACATGTCATACAGCCAGAGAAACAATTCAATTGCTGCATCAGTCATTTCCCGGTCGTGTTATTTCGCGTTTTGGAGATCAGAATTGGCCGCCTAGATCGTGCGATTTAACACCATTAGATTTTTTTCTTTGGGGTTTTTTGAAGTCGATGGTTTACGCGAATAAGCCGACGACGACTCAAGCCTTAAAAGAGGAAATTGGACGCTGCATTAATGAAATACCGCAGCATTCATGCAAAACGGTCATTGAAAATTTCATTAAAAGATCGCGTGCATGCCAGCAAAGCCGCGGCGGCCATCTGCACGATATATTGTTCCATACATAACCTCATTCTGTCTACTTTACGATATAATAAAGTTTCACGATTTTTTTTAAATATCTGTGTTTTATTTAAAATTTAAAAATTGCGCTCTTCTTGGGACACCCTTTAGATATAAAATTTGTGTTTTTGCCTAAAATTAATTTATTCTTATTTTTATTTGTTTTGTATGTTTTTAATTACTTACTTCATTACATATTAATCAATTAGTGCGCCCCGGTAGGTTAGTTGGTAGCGTGCTGGCTTGTCAGTGCGGGGGTCGTGGGTTCGATTCCCACCAGAGGCACTGGTCTGTTTTCGCTACAACGCGCCGGAAGCCATAGTAGCTAGTGCTCCGTTAGGGTAATATTATATAATTTGTAATTTATATGATTATTAATTAATAAAATAAAAATATTAATCAATTACTTCTTATATTTATATTATATAATTATTATAATATTCTATATTTCTAGAATATTGGGTTTCCAGCTGATGTATTTCCTACTGTAGCTGATGTAAATAAATAAATAAATAAATAATATTGGTAGCGATTCCTATTCTCACTTTCACCATTCACCTCAGTTTTCGAACCTCAATTTCTCTCAAATAATACAAATTTATAAATTTTTTATTGTCCAATCGTCTTTACAATAAACAAATATTGAAAAATCAGAAATCAAAATGGGACATATAATTAACACACGGGAAATAATGAGATTCGAAAATTGAGGTGAATGGTGAAAGTGAGAATAGGAATCGCTACCATTTATTGTGAAATCGGGTGAAATGGAATTTAATTGTACTGTACCAGATTATCGCTATGAGGAAGAGGAGTAATATTTTGAGATTTTGTGGATGTCGTGTGTGATGTCTTTAACTTTATCTTTTTTCTCCAATTTTTGATATATTTTAAAATCGTCCAAATTTTGCTATAGTATTTAATGAATGAATAACTTTATGAATATTTTTGTTGTTAATCCTTTAAAAAAAAGAGCATGTGTGTGTTTATAAAAAAGTTCACATAATAAATAATTTATTTATACTCACCTACAAACAAAATATTTTTATTACATTTACCTAATGTGATTTAATTTGATCACATAAAAAATTATTTATTAACACCTACAAACACAATATTTTAATTAAAAATCCAGTGTAGAAAAGCATTCCCAAAGTAATGGGTTATGGAAGCCATTTTCATTATTACAGAGAGAATTTTGTTGGACGAAAAACAATTAAACTCTCAGCAAATCAATCAAATTTTTCTTCACAAAACAAACGAAAACTTTCTTAAAATTAATGAAAAAACAATTTTTTAATGAAACTTCTTCATTAAGTGTATGAAACTTTTAATTGATAAAACGATAGTTTAAATAACATTTTATGAAAACTTTGCGTTAACTGAATGAGAAGTTTCAATGGACGAATTCCAGTGCAATTCCATTGATTTTAGGAAAAAATTCCAGTATTATTTCAAATAATGGCCCTAAAAATTGAAATCAAATACAAAACTGGAAAAAGTCTAGTGGTACTTTGAACCAAAAATTTCATAGCCACAATATTTCATTTTCCTCGGTGTTAAAAGAATTATTAAACTAAGTGAAATTATAGTGAATAGTTTGTGTTTAGTAATTATTTTTAAATAAATTTATGTAATTTCATACTGTTTTATGAAATTATTACTGTCTTTATTTTATTATTTTATATAAGTGATCATCTGTAATAGTGAAGAAAACTATTTATATAAATATAAAAAAGTGCGCCCCGGTAGGCTAGTTGGTAGCGTGCTGGCTTATCTGTGCGAGGGTTGTGGGTTCGATTCCCACCAGAGGCACTGGTCTGTTTTCGCTACAACGCGCCGAAGGCCAGAGTAGCTAGTGCTCGGTTAGGGTAATAGTATATAATTTGTAATTTATATGATTATTAATTAATACAAAAAAAAAATATATATATAAAAAATTTAATTATCTATTGATTTAAATATTAAAGGTAATGTTTTATGTGCTTTAAAAATTGGAGTTTGGGTACGTACTACGTTATAATTTATATTTTATTATTTTTTAATATACCAACTAAAGACGTATATTATTAAAAATTAAAATTTATAAAATATAAAAGATAATGAAATATAAAATTAAAAATTAATAACAAGTCGGCATTATGCAAATAGATTAAATAAAGAGCATTGTTTAATTCAATAAAGTGCATTGTTAAAACAACAAAATAATTACTCAATTTTATTAAATAAATTTGTTAAAATAACTAATTTCTGTTAAAACCTTTGAAGAATTTGACAAATGATATGGACCAAAATTTCGGATATTCAATCAAGAAACTGTTTGCTAAAATTCGTGTTAAATGCCAAAAAAAATATCAAACTTTTTAATATTCAAGCTGCAGTGATTCTTTTTCTGAATTCAAAACAAACACAGCATTTTTATTGATTTATTTATTTAGTTTTATTGAACCAAAAAAGTGCCACCAGAGAAAACAATTTAGAACACTCAAAACAATTTGTTCTTTAAATTAACTGAAAATATAATTTAAAATAAATGATAATTCACTTAAAATCCGGTCAACTTACTTTTCATTTAAATCAAATGTTTCTAGTTATTTATTTTTAAATATTGTTTAAATAAAACAAATCCTTAAGAACAAATGAATAGTAAGTAAAAAATAAATGTTCAAACTTTAACTTCAGATCAATAAAAACAATTGTTCGGTGCATTTATTTGAAATTCTTTCAGTTTTTTTTTTATATATTTATTAGTTCTACAAAATGTAGACACACACACTACATGCATATCATGTTTGAATGGCTGTAGTATTTGTAAAAAAAATTTCAATTTCATATAATATAATATAAATTGAAATAATTAAAATAGTTAATAAACAAACCATGTTAATAAAAAAACAGACTGGAATTGAAATAGAATAAATACAGATATTGATTAATAATAACTATAACGGCAACAAATAAACTACAATATTCAGTTTTTGTGGTTAAATTTGTATGAAACTTTAAATAAATGAAAATAATAAAAGAAACTAAAAAAATTTATAAATGCTAGCACATTATTTTGAACAAATGTATGAATGAAAAAGTTTAAATAAA
Source organism: Delia radicum (assembly GCA_021234595.1). NCBI lineage: Eukaryota > Metazoa > Arthropoda > Insecta > Diptera > Anthomyiidae > Delia > Delia radicum. The sequence goes on along the minus strand of CM037852.1, from coordinate 13,693,107 downwards.
TATTTATTTAAAAAATAAATGCATGTTCCCCTATTTTTGACTCAATTGAAAACTTTTTTATTAAACTACAAACAGTAACGTACATAATATTCTAAGTGTAGAATAGTTTATAATATTTGCTGAAATATTTCTAACAAAATATTGTTCTGATAAAATTTAAAATAGAAAAAAATTCCCAAAAAATAAATATTCGAAGTTTTAGCAAGGACGTTAAAAACATTTTCAACTTTTTGATCCTTTTAGTACCTACTTTTTGTTTGTGGATATATTTCTATTTTGACATTAGATTCCTTTTCGGGTCCTCAAATTATAAAGAAAAAAGTTTACATACAAAAAGGTGTCCGAAAATATATTTTTTAAACTCTCGGCCCATTTTTGCTACTAAAACGTTCGAATAACCAAAAATGCTTTGTTTGATTTTTCGAAAGGCCTAGTTTTGTTAGTTTTTATTGTATAATTAAAAACTTAGATTTACACAAAATTCCTTGCGTATTTTACAATTATTATTTTAAAACCGGTTCAAATATCCGGGTTTTTCGGTGTTTTAGATATCGCTTTGCTTGTTGATATCTGAAATTTTTTGTATTTATAAACTAAAAAAAATTATTGAAAACTAAAATGCTGAAATTTAAAACTGAAGATAGATAGCGAGTTTTTTAACTTTCGCCCAAACTTTTTTTGATCGACTTTAAAGTAGTGAAAGTATATTTAACTAACATTGCGGGTCTTCCGCCGGGACACACAACGATGTGGATTAAACTTGGAAATGTGGAATTAAAAAATACATTCTTCATTAAAATCACAAAAAAAATAATCGAACGATTCAATCCATTTCATCTTTATAAGACAAATCTTGTAAATCCTTCACAGTTATTATCAGAGAAGTAAAACAAAAAACAATTTAAAAAAAAGTTCAAAGTTAATAGAAAAATGAATATATTATTCCAAAAAATGTTTATTTCTCTGAAATTTTAAGCTTGAAAGTTATTCGAAAATTCCGAGTTATTCAAGACGAAAAAACTGATTTTCGAATAACTCGAAACCCGCCATTTTCCAAAAACCGAAAAAAATAGAAAAACTCGGTTTATCGAATAATTCAAAAACTCTATTTCCTCGTTTTCTTACTTTTTCCCCTTTTCCTTCTTTTTCGTTTTTTCTTCCTTTTTCCTTTTTTTAATTTCTTTTCCTTTTTTCGATGTAGCTGAGGGAGGGGAAATTTTGGCTAGTTTTAATTAAAATATTTATATTACACTTATAAAAATTATAAAATCAAGGATGCAATATGATAATTTCAAAAATTCCCGAATACCAGAATATTTTTAAAACAAACATTTTAAAAAGCGATTACCTTTAAAGAATCAAAATCTAATATACATATTTTTGAAACATTAGTTGTTAATATTTACACAAGAGGGGCTGTTTTATCTACTTAAATATTAAAAAAAAAATATATTTTATGAGTAAAGCGTTTTTTAATCGTTAATATTATCCGTATTCATTAAAACTCGTACATGTTAAAGTAGTTTCTGTCAAAAAATGCGTTTTTTTAATATAACAGATCCAAGATGGCAGACAATTTTTTAAAAGAATCGTTTTGTAAATATAACGGACATTTTTTAAGTGATCAGATTTTATTGAAACTCTGCATACAAGGATTTTTGACATTAATTAATAAGAATCTAAAGTTAGATTTTTACAATGGCGAGTCCATTGGCGACTCCAACATGCAAACCGATTTCTTACAAAATGTATAGCTTCGCCATTTTCAGAATTTAACGTCAGATTCTTAGTGAAAATGGTAAAATGGAGTATGCATACTAGGGCGGGTTGATTTAAAAATCGCTCAACGTTCAAGGAAAATCGTATTCTAGGGATCAAAATAAGAAACTTTGCCGAAGGAACCATACCTCTAAAACGAATTCTGATGTCCCGACTTTTGACCCGTAGGGTCAAATTTTGAAAAAGCCCACTTTGATATTTCAGAAAGTAGGAGGAATCTCTCCAAGATTATGGGAGCTACTTCTTCTCCGGGAGACGCGCTAGCAGATTGATGCATAAATCATCATTCTAGGTGACCGTTAAGGAGTTAAAATTTAAGTTGAAAGAGAGCCTTTTTAACCGTGTTTTTATAGCAAAATGTACAAATCTCGGGATAGAGATATTTCAGAAAGTAGGAGGAGTCTTTCCAAGATTAGGGTCTCTATTTCTTCTCGGGAAGACGCTCTAGCAGATGAATGTATAACTTATATTCGATTGGGTTGGATTCGATTGGGGCACTCTAAATGGGTCAAAGTGGAATTTTTCAAAATTTGACCCTACGGGTCAAAAGTCGCGACATCAGAATTCGTTTTAGAGGTATGGTTCCTTCGGCAAAGTTTCTTATTTTGATCCCTAGAATACGATTTTCCTTGAACGTTGAGCGATTTTTTTTTGCCTCCATACAAATCGACCCGGCCTAATTCATACTCTAAAAATCATGTGTTAATAGTTTAATTTTTTTTCTAAAAGAGACCTATAAACTTTGACAGAATATGAATCCTAGACGCTTGAAGATATTTTAAAATATTAGATTTGTATAATTTTATGGACAAATCTTAATTCAAAAATATATAAAATTTTATTTAATTTTTTTTGATTGATTTTTACTTTAAAATTTTTTTTTTTTTTTCACTAAATTTGGTTTATTGAATCTTTCTCTTAGAAATTCCCAATAAGTATTCAAATCTTAAAACTAAAATTATATATATAAGCTATCACCAGTGTAATAGCTTATTTACTGTAGTCAAATGTTGTTTAACAGCTGCCTAGGTTGGACGATTCCGCCGCGCCAGACTCAGGGTGTCTATTCATCTTAGTCTCTGGTGTCCTTCGAACTGAAGCAGATTCCGGGCAAGAGAGTTGGGATGAACTATTAGTTTATTCACATACTTAATTGAGAACTTCTCTATTTCTTCTCGGACCATACTAATGTTTAGGTCTCTATGGATGTTTTCGTTTCTTATGTACCATGGGGCACGGACTATCAGTCGTAAAAGCTTGGATTGTCTTCTTTGTAATTTCTGAATATTTGATGCACAGCAGTTCCCCATAGCTAAATGCCATATGTCCATATTGGTTTTATAATAGATTTGTATAACAAAACCTTGTTTTCCAAGTCAAGAGATGAGTGAGTTCCTATTAGCCAATGTAGCCGTGCAGATTTTAGTTTAATAGCTGTTATTTTGGTCTCAATATGTCGGGACCAAGTAAGCCTTCGATCTAGATGTATGTCTAGGTATTTAACATTGTTTTCTTCACTAACACTGATGTTGATTATATTAATTGGGGGCAATTTTGTCTTCTAAGTGTGAAAGTTATATGAACACATTTCGATGGGTTGACTTTTATTTTCCATTTATTAAACCAATACTCAAGTTCATGAATATGATGTTGTAGTTGTTCAGAAGCAGCCCTTGGGTCTTTATTAACACATATGAATGCTGTGTCATCTGCAAATGTAGATGTTTGTGGTATATAGTAACGGCCCCATATACTGCCTTGGGGAACTCCTGCTGCTATATGTTTTAAATTCGAGAATTCTTCTTTAGATCGTACTTTGAAGGTTCTGTCAGAAAAGTAACTCTTGAGAAGCTTATGTGTGTTTTCTGGAAGTAGTCTTACTATTTTGGTGAGTAGACCAACATGCCAAACTTTATCAGAAGCTTGTGAAATATCGATAAAGAAGGCAGAACAATATTGTTTGTTTTCAAATGCGCGAAAACCAAACAGATGATCAGGAATAATTTGGTGTTGATTGAGGTAAGGAGTTAAGTTTAAAAGAAACAATTTTTCAAATAATTTTGAGAAAATGGAAAGTAAACTTATAGGTCTATATGAAGTAATTTCGCTGGTGTCTTTTCCTGGCTTGGGAATCTTTATAATTTCTGAGATCTTCCAAGAAGATGGGAAAAATCCGACTCTTAACATGGCATTAAATATAAACATTATAGTTTTCATAGCTGAAGTTGGTAAGTGGTATAACATTGTGCCCGTAATTTGCAATAGCGGATTTAATTTGAGGAAATCGAAATTTTATAGGGTTATTAACGACATCACCGATAACTGGTGGGAAGATATAAGAGTTTTTATCATTTGGAGTAAACACTTTTTCCAGGTGGTCAGCGAAAGCATTAACTTTCTCATTTAAGTCCTTAGCCCAGGTGCAGTTTTCGAGTCTTAAAGGAGATTCATACGTAATAGGGCATTGCATTTGCCTAACAGCTTTCCATAAGTTATAATCAGTCTTCTGTGATGCATCTAGGTTGGTTAGAAACTTGTTTAAAGCAGACTCTTTTTCTTGCTTTAGCTTAGAGCGTAAGCGTTGAGCTTTTATTGCTGGGGAGCGGCCTCTCTGCCATTGCCTTCTGAGTCTTCGTTTTTCCCTGAGTAAGGTTTGAATTTCATTAGACGGTTTGTAAGAGATTTCAGTATTATTTTGTCGAACAGGAGTGACTATTTTGGATGCGGAGGTCAAGACATCAGTTAAATGATCTACTGCTAATTGAATATCATCTGGGTTTCTTAGGGGTATCTCCTGTGAGAGGTGAGAGCTCACATACATTTTGTATTTCAACCAATTTGTGTTCTTATTATGGTAGAAATCTTTGTTTCCATATGCAGTCATGATTCTGTTGTGCATAGTTATTATTGTGGGGGAATGGTCTGACGACAGGTCAAGAGAAGAGTTTACTATAAATTGATCCCGTTTGATATTTTTTATAATAGCAAAATCTATCAAATCAGGCACCTTGTTGAAGTCGGTTGGCCAATATGTGGGCGTCCTGCCAGATATAACATCAAGTTTATTAGTAGCAATCGCATTAAACAGCTGTTTGCCTCTTGCACGTACCAGTCTGGAGCCCCAGTAGGTATGCTTGGAGTTGTAGAAATTAAGAAATTCTTCTTGGTCTATTTTGTGCCTGGGTGGACAATATATAGACGATAGTGTAACTTTAAAATCCTTAAGATTTATGGAAGTAGCTTGTATGGATTCCTTTTTAAATTCTGTCATTGGGAAATGTTTCACGTTTTTGTGTACGATAATGGCAGTAGCGCCGCAAGCTCTTCCACTTGGGTGCTTGGTGTCATATGTAAAATAACCGTTTATTCTGAAACAGTTTTCTATCACTTATATGTATCGATGCGCCCACCTTCGGTGTTCCCATAACACTTAACCCCACCGAAGTAAAATAATGAATCAGGGCTATGAAACAAAAAGCTTCAATAAATTCGCCAACTCTACTTCAGGTGGCGAGCAACAACTGTTCTAAGACTTATCTACTCGCGCAATTACAGTGTTGCCATGTTTGAAGCCCTTCATCTTTCACCACCTTTCATCTCCCCACTATACCCTTTCCAAAGAAAGCAACGCATTAATTAATAGGAAGAATTTCCTGAGTGTTGCTTCTCTTTAAAAAAAAAAAAAAAAAAATAAAAATTAACCACATATGTAGTAAAAACTAAACAAACATTTATTTGTTTTATATTTTTAAATAAAAAAACTACTGTATAAAATGAATGTAAAATCATAATACAGTAATTTGATGTGGTTTGTTTTTTTTTTAATGAACTACACATGCAGTCAAAAATTAAATTTCTTCTACAAATTGCTGTTTTTTTACTTAAAACTAAATATACTTTATGACAACTACAAATATTTACAGCAGAAGTTTCCTGAGTGTAAAAGTAAAAAAGTAACCAATAACAAATAAATGTAATACGTATATAATAGATACATAATAAGAATGAGTGTAATTAAAACATCTCTTCAAGTGTTGTTATGAAATTGTTTTAAATTGGTTATTGAATAAAATAATAATAATTCAGGCCGTTGCAATCGTGGTTTTTGAGCATTTTTTTTAAATTGCCATTTGGCAAACCTGACGATATAATTTTTATAAGGTTAGTAGTATTTTAATAAAAACCATCTATTATTTATGTTTTGAGTAAAAAGTGAATAAATTTTGGAATACTTTAGACTGTGTATTTGAAAAGTTCATCGTTCGATTGGTCGGGTTTTGAAAAATTACATACAATCGATGAACTATTTCTAGCAGAGAAATACATTATCATATTTTTTTTATCAACATAAAATCAAAAATAATTTCTGAAAAAAGTTCCATCAAGAAAGGTCAAAATTAAATTTTTTGTATTTGGCAACTCTGGATAAAACATTTTTAAAAATTTTTTTATTCGTGATAGTAGCGAAGATGTTGAATGATTTTAAGGTTTTTTAATCACTTGATTATCTTTTTCCAGCAAATTAAATATAGATCGAAAAAGGAACACTGTGTAAGAAATGAGTTCAACAAAAATAAAGGGTCCGCCATCTAACGTTTTTTTTTCAACTAGTGCTTATTTCGTGAATGGTAACACTTAGCTCATGTCTGATTTGACAGATAATAAGTTTTATCCTTCCGCTGAACGAATATGGTTGTGTATACGCTTGAACAACGCTGGGAAATATTGCGACATTACTTTGAAAATCATGGTAATGTTGCAGAATGTGTGAGCAAGGAGTGGCCGTTACAGTCAATCGTTATCGGGCCATTTTGAACGAATTTTTGTTCACAAAAATTGAAGAGGAGGATATTGGCAACATTTGGTTTCAACAGGACGGCGCTACGTGCCACACAGCCGAAGCTACACTCGATGTTTTGCGCCCTGTTTTTGAAGATCGCATTATCAGCCGCAGAGCTGATGTCGTTTGGCCACCTCGGAGCTGCGATTTGACACCGTTGGACTATTATTTGTTTGTGGGGTGCCTCCTAAGATAAGTGTTACGCCAACAAGCCAGAGACAATTGACGCTTTAAAGGACAATATTCGTGAAGCCATTGGTGAAATACAGCTGCACACAATCGTGCTTAAAAATTGGACCGATCGTGTAGGCTACTGCATGGCCAGCCGAGGCAGCCATTTGAATGAAATTATTTTCCATTATTAACCGGAAGGATTGCATTTTCAAAAAAAAAAAAGGTTATTTGGCGGACCCTTTATAAAACCTTAGACATTTTTTAAAATTTTTGGCATTTTATCTAAAATTTTTTCTTTTTTTTCTTTCAATTTTGGTTATTTTTTAAATTTTGACGCTTCTTTACAATTTAAGGGTGTTTTTTTCTCCCATTTCTGGCAATTTAATTAAAGTTTTAATAGTATCTTCTAAAAATTTGTTTTGAAATTTATTCAATGTAATATTTAATAAATGTGGTTCAATCCAGTAAATCCATTAAATATATACAAATTATTTTAATTGATACTACCATTACCTTAATAGGACCGAATTCAATTAAACTTTTAACTGAATTAACAAATAGTTTAATTTAAACTCGATTTTAGTTTGTTCTATGTTTTAGGTACTTTAAATCACTTAATTATCCTTATCCCGTAAAGTATAAATAAAGCCGTTTAAAAGTACTAGATTGAAAATGGAGCAGTTGTTCCATAATGAGTTAATTTGAAATATTTTGATAACAATTGCAAGCATTGTGGAGGACGTATAGAAGACTCGACATTTTTAACTTGTTATAATAAATATACCAGGTTTACTGTGATTACCTGTAATATACGAATTTATATGAGTAGGCTTATTATACTAATTACAAAGGAACTTTATATTTTAAGCGTTTTACTGGAAGAAAAAATAATGTAACTGTAAAACACTAACACAGGCACGTAGCTAGGAATTTGTTTCGTGAGCAATCATGTATTAATAATAGAAATCGCTTTCTCATGTCATTTTGAAACAAAAACCTCCAGCATAGAGTGCATTTAGTTAAAATGCATTTTTTCATTTTTTACTTATTGCGTATATATTAGAGTTGTCAGTCGATTAAGAATAATTCGATTAATCGATCAAACAAAACCAAACTCTTGTTCGAATAATTTAAAAATGACGATTTTCGAATAACGAATAAATCGATTAATTAACGTCAATTAATCGAACATTTTTTTTTATTACAAAATAAATAAGACCTTTTAATTTGTTTTATTCTCATAAATTTTTAAAGATTTTATACAAAATGTGCATTAACCCTGATTGTAATTAATCTCAATGTTTAAACACATCTTTGACAAACAATTGTATCAGATGTTTTGTTTTTAAATCAAACGTTAAAAAAATTTCAAGAAAGGGGATTTTTCACTTTTGGGTATAAGACATAAAAAAAATAATCGATTTATAGAAATTATAACAATGTAAGTATAAAATGTTGTTATTGTATTGTAATTTATATAAACATTTTTCAGAATGAGCTCGGTTTGGAAGTATTTCACCAAGAACAAAAATGAAAAAAATAAAGTGACATACACCAAATGTCCTAAAGTATACAAAATTGTTGGATCTACAACATCCTCACTTCTTTACCATTTGCGTAAGAGCCACAATATTACCATTGAAAACGATGTAGTGAAAGAGAATCCAACGACATCAAAAATGCCGAACTTGGTCCAATGGCAAAATACATTAAGAGAGACAGCGGCAGTTCTATAGAAGACATTGTATGCAGAAGTTTGGCTGAAGATGGTATGTCTGTATGAATTGTTTATTTTGTTGTTAATAAAAATATTATTTAAAAATAATTTTTTTTATTCGTTATTCTCATCGATTAATCGAAGATTTTTTGAAATTTAATAGTTTGATCGAACGAGCGAAAACAATTATTTGAATTATTCGAACAAAGCTGAAAGGCGAATAATTGACAACTCTAGTATATATATATATACCTGACATCGCTCAGGTCTTATTTAAACAAAATTATGTATTTCACTTTGAATTATATTTTGGACAATTTCAAATGCTTTTAAAATTTTCTTTAATCAATTTTTTAAATAAAAACCCTTTAAAATTTCTAAAAAAAAACAACATCGTTATAACACAAAAACTGGTTTAGCTGCTTGATTTAAAAATGTCGCATTTCAAGGAGCGCCGATCGAAAGTTGTTTACATTTAGTCGACAAAAAAAAATTGAGAAAATTTGAGTCACATTGGATATCGATCAAACTTTGAGGATTAAATTTGTTTCGAAAAATTAAAAAATATGGTCTCTGTGTGGAACACGAGTCGCTGTAATGGATTTTGAGATATCGTAATATATATCTTAAAAAAATACTGAAAACTATGTTACCAGATCCGTGCGTAGCAAACCAAATTTAAATAAAAAAACTGCACTCTAAATAAAGTAACGACTGTTACGGCACAAGTAAAATTAATTTTGAGTCTTAGTGGTATCTCCATTTTAAAAGATTATGTCAAAAGAAAAAATTATTGTCAAAAAAAAATTTCAATTAAAGTAATGTTCGATTTCAAACTTACTTTCAATTAACTGTTTAATTAAAAATTTGGTATAAAAAAAAATCAGTTTTTATAACGTATATTAACAACATAGAAACAAATGCAAACATTTTAAAAAAATCGCCAAAATTAAAAAAAAAATCGTTTAAAGTAGAAAATTCGCGTTTCTTTAATTTTGGTGATTTTTTTTAATAAATATTTTTCGAATTTCAGCGTTTATTTTGTTAGTTTTTTAAATTTTGGCGATTTTTTTACAATTTTGGTGATTTTTTTAAAATTTTGTAATTTTGGTGATTTGTTTTTAATTAAGCAATTTTTTCCCAATTTTTCCCAATAGTAAACAATATTCAATTTAAATTTTAATAGACGTGAATAAAACTATAATTGAAAATAATATTAATTAAATAGATACAAATTAATTTAATTGTTACTACAATTACATCAACGCGACCGAATTCAGTTAAACTTTTACTGAATCAAAAAATATTTTAATTCAGACTCAATTTTAGTTTTTTCTGTGTAGACATATTTAATTTTTAGTTTATATTTTTTGATTATATTTTAAGTCAAAGACATCGAAATCTCTTATAAATATTTATTTTATTTATTGTTTTTTGTCGAAAATCAACTCAAACAATGATAGCCGCCCATTTGCAGGCGATGTTTTCTAATGAAATTTTAAGATTTGATCCAAGTCAAAAATAAATATTTTTATATTAAATTTATCGATAACATTGTTACTTCCTAACGAATTGTATTAAGTTTTTAAATTTGTCAAATCATTTCCCCTAGCTACGTGCCTGCACCTTACTGCCTAACATAAGACAAAAATATCTTATATAAAAACCATAGATATGCCACAAAATGTATCTTTAAGTTTTGTGGTGTTCAAAGAACATGGATCATTTGGGGAAAAACAATCAGCAAAAAATTTTTGTAAAAAAACTAAGTAAGAATTCAAATAAAAATTAAAATAATTTAAACATTTAAAAATTTAAAATAATTTATACAATTTGAGTGTCCATATCAACAGATTCCAAGAAAAATACTGTAGCAACTAAAGATGGTCTAAATAATATTTATCGGGTTTTTCGTTATTCGGGTGTAAATAGGATCATCGAGGAAAATAAAATTGGATTTTATGTGTATGCCTCAATCATACATGGCCTGGTAGTATTTTTTCTGCCAACAGCATTTTTTGCCAGTTATTTTACCAATAAGAATGTAGATTATGGTACTTTATTTACATCTATACAAGTGTTCTTCAATGTTGTTAGTAATTCAGTGAAAACAATATCGCTAACCCTTATGGCACCGAAATTACTAGCAGCCGAATCAGTTATGGCAAAATTGGATGAACGTTGTGTTGACAAGGATGAAGTGGATCTGGTAATCAGAACTAAAAAGTTTTGCCAGAAAATGGTGGTTGCCTTTCTCATAATCTATATGATTTTTACCACAAGTACTTTTCTTTGCTCTGTAATAATGGGACACCCACCCTTTTCCATTTATTTGCCACGCATTAAGTGGCGTAACTCAAATTGGGAGTTTTTAGTGGCCTCTTTTATAGAGTGGATATTAATCAGTGGAGCGTGTTTACAACATGCTGCCAGTGATACATATGGTCCTGTTTATATTAACGTTATTCGAGGACATATGAATATTTTGCGCTTAAGAATAATTAAATTGTGTACGAATCCTGAAAAAACATTAGAAGAAAATTATAATGAACTGAAATTGTGTATAAGAGATCATAAAAATATATTAGAGTAAGTAAAAGTGGTAGTTTATATACTTTTTTCATACACTCATAATAATCCATGGATAAAAATAAGAAAATAATGTTAAAGCAAGGAAAACTTTCTTAAAATAAACAAATTTTCGTTTATTTTACGAAAGTTTTTGTTATTTGTTTGGAAAGTTTTCGTATTTTTATGAATCGATTATTATCAGTGTTTATACGCATTGATTTTAATCGAACTCGAATATGTAATAGAGAATCCAAGCTTGACTCATTATTGATTAACTGTTCCGTTTTTAAACCAGTACTTTTTAACGGCCTTATTTTTTTATTTTTATTAAATACAGCCGAATCAAAGACCCAAAAATAATTCAATCGAGAATATTAAAAAATAACAATTTGTGCTCCTTTTCGATAAGAACTTTTTCAAAAATTGCTTAAAAATATAAAAAAGCCTAATGATTTATATTTTTCTATAAGAAAATGGTGAGAAAATATTAAAAATGTTTCTTCTGCTAAAATTAGTTCATTCATTGTATGTAATTTTCAAAAATCTAACCGATCGTACCAAGAATTTTTTAAAATTATTTAAAGTCAAAATATACCAAAATTAATTACTGGATAAAGGTAATTAAATGGTTTAAAAATCACAAAATAATTTATCATCTTGACTAAAATTGCAAACAAAAAAATTGTAAAAAATTATTATTCAGTTTTGTCACTTAATTATTAAAAAATTATATTTTTGCCCTTTTTTATGTGAACTTTATTAAAAATTATTTAAAAATATACAAAATGGTAAAAACTACGAAAATTTATTCGTGTGCTAAAAATTGTTTTATCCATTGTATATAGTTTTCGAAAATCTTACCGAGCGGACCCAGAAAAATTTTTAAATTCGCAAAGTCAAAAATATGCCAAAATTTATTCCGTTTTTAATTAGAACATAAGTAATGGCTAGTTTTTACTGAAACACTACTATTATTATAAAAATTATAATGTCAGAGTTAACACATAAAAATTTTAGAAAATGGTAAAAAAACGACGATATTTTTAAAAAAATTTTATATTTTGTGTAATTTAAAAAAAAATTCATATAATTTTAAATCAGGATTCATAAAATTATATTATATAAAATAAAATTATTAAGTGCGCCCTGGCAGGCTAGTTGGTAGCGTGCTAGCTTATCAGTGCGGGGGTCGTGGGTTCGATTCCCACCACAGGCACTGGTCTGCTTTCGCTACAACGCGCCGAAAGTCATAGTGCTCGGTTAGGGTAATAGTATATAATATGTAATTATATGATTATTAATTAATAAAAAAAAAAAAAAAAACTATTAAAATATTTCCAATTGCCTAGGATTTATATTCTGTCAAAATTTTAACTTTCCACTAGAAGGCGTTTTAAGAAAAAAATAAATTACAAAAATTTCTTAAAGGAGCATGGGTCTATATACTGGTATCTGCAACGTTTGGTTAAAAAACTTTCAGAGGATCTATAACGTGTCCTTAATGAGTTAAAACTGATATGCCAATTTTCAAATAAAACCACTTTATGTTTAAAAATTTAAAACTTTCTACCTAATCGCCACCAAATTTCATATATTTGCTCTCAAAAAAGTTGTGCAGTTACTACTTGACAGTTGTTTGTATAGTAGTCAGTGTTATTTGTAACTGCAATTAAAATAGCTTTTCTATGAAATAATACAAAACAACTATTGTGAGTTATATAAAAAACAACTGAAGAAAGGAACTGTATTTTTGTAACAGTTGTTTAAAGCAGTTATTTTAGTATTTCAATAAACAACTACCGACACATTAGTTCCGCAGTAAACAGTTAATTTTTATTAGTTCTTTAAAAATAGAAGATTATGTCGAGATTTTTATTTATTGACTTTGCATTTTAAGTAGGATGTGGGAAATACAAATTTTTATTGCAATTGAAAAAAAAAAACATTTTTGTTATTTAAAACAATTTTTAAAGTACCGAAAAAATAAGTAGTAAAAAACGTAGATATTACCAATTTTTACAGATGTTTAAAAGTTTTTGTAGTCAACAATTTTCAGTTTTTTCACGACATACTTAGTTACTTTTACTGCATTTGGTAGTTGTTTATTAAAAGTTAAAAAGAACAAAATTTTTAGTTATTTTAACGGCGATTACCTTTGTTGCCTTTTCAACTGAATTAACAGTTGTTTTAAGTTTCATTACCAAGAGATTCTATTGTCAAACTTTTGTTTGTTTGGAACTGTTAAAATTCACTTTAATTTTTTTTTTTTTTTGACACCTCACTCAAATTTGTATATGCATTTTTAGGCTCTACGATATTGTATCGCCCGTTATTTCGACCACCGTATTTGTACAATTTACCGTTACCGCTGCAATATTGGGTACATCGCTTATTAATGTTTCCATATTCGCCACAAGCTCTTCAGATGTAATAGCTTGTGTTATTTATATGTTTGGTGTATGCGTGGCGATTTTCCCCTGTTGTTACTTCTGCCACTGCTTAATTTTTGATAATGAAGACTTGGCCAATGAAATATTTCACTCGTCCTGGGTAAATCAAATTCCAAGTTATCGAAAAATGTTAATATTTTTTCTGCAACGTGTGCAACAGCCAATGATTTTGACGGCGGGAAAAATGTATCCAATAAATTTGAATAGTTTTATAAGTGTAAGTTAAATGAAATAACCAGAGTTAAGCACAAATTAATTAACTTTAGGCTTCGAAAGAATTAATTCTTTTTGGATTAAATTATTTAAAATTTTAATTCAATTTATTAATTCAAAGAATATATTTATTAAAAAATATTAAAACGTAGCGAATGAAAATCAAAAACTTAAAATTTATCAAATGAACTCCCATTTTAATTCAATTCATTTTAATCTAGGTACAGTAGTAACTCGATTCTTGCACATACTTGATACTTGCACACCTCGATTCTTGCAACATAGGAATATTTTTCATTACGCACTCAGTACTTGCGACATCCAAAAATTTTGAACTCGATACTTGCAACATTTTTGTATTATGTATATATATCAGCGTTCAATATTTAGAATGGGCGGGGAACAACAATGCTTCATTAGACGATATTATGATGCTCCAGAGACTAAGAAGAGTTTAGTACTAAACAAGCGACTTTGTACAAAACAAACAAAAATTTTAAATTTCTTTAATTCCACATAAAATATGTATCTACTGTTATACGAATGCGTTGAACTTAAGTGTTTTGAATTGAAATATTAAACTTAGATTCTAAACAGATGTATGTGCCTTTTATTTTGTATGGAAAATTAATACTCGGTACTTGCGACAACCTCGAAACTTGCACCGAGCCCGGTTTTCATTGCGTGCAAGAATCGAGTTTCTACCGTAATTGAATTATTAAATCAACCTTACTTACTAAATATAAATTTTCGTTGAATTCCTTGAAGAAATTCAACTTTAAGTCTTATTCCTTTTGAACTCTTTATTCCAACAAGGAGTTTAATTTATCTTTTAATTCCCTAAATGAATAAACATTTTCGTTTAATTCCCTGAAGGAAATTATTTTTCTTTTAATTCTCTGAAACAATTAATTTTCTTTTGTTACAAAGAATTAGATAGATAGAAATTGAACTTACGACAATGACAAAAGTCGTCTGTCGGAGGTTTGAATTGATTGAAATTTTACAATTTTTATAAAAATCATTTGTTAAAGTATTTAAATTTAATAAAAAAGGAAGAGATTAGGCAAATTCATTTATTATAGCCTTGCGATATAATAGGGCGTTTTTAATATAATTAACTAATTTATCCCAAGTTTCATCATTTACACCATTTAATATATTAATTATTTCGTTTTCTGATAAAATTACTTTTCCAAAAAATCTTATTCGATATTCTTTCAGAATAGGGCATTTTCCTAGGAAGTGTTGGATATCTTCAGGCTCGTTCATATTACATAATGTACATATACTTTGGATATTGTTGAAGCTGGTATTTAGAGCTATAAGACCACATCTTGCTTTGAAAATCCACATTATTTTACTACGATCGTATGTGTTATTAAAGTAAGAATGTCCCATATTATGATCTAAATATTTGTACAATCTGGCATCGCTTTGCAAGCACCACATCCACATTTTCTGACGGTTTCCGTCTGTTATTTGAATCAAAAGGTTTGCAAAATTGTTTGACCAACTTACTGCGTTTAAGTTTGAAAGATTCCATTCCAAACCATAGTTTGTTCCTATGTTATTTAGGCTTTCTGACCAGAAAACATTACTTTCAAGCACTTTTAATGATAATTGGTTGGGTAGTCTATTTGCTGGGTAATCAAACAGCGTTCTGTATACATATCGAAGATGGAGCTCAAGGGTGTACAAATGTCCATTTAATATCCCTGTTTCGAGCATTACTGCGTATGTGGGGGTAAAGTCTGGTAATTTAAATATTTTTTTAACAAAGAACAGTTGTAGTTTATCAACTTCGTCAAAAAGAGAGTAGCCCCATATTTGAGCCGCATAACTTTGAACTGCTCTGCAAATGGCTTGAAACATTTTCCATTTCATAGACAAAGCTATATGATTTTTGCAGAAGAATACATTCCACGTTGACATTATACTATTCTTTGCCGATTTATTTCTTATTTCTAAGTGCTTTTTAAAACTTAATCTTGGCGTGAGTAGGACTCCTAAATAGCAATATTCAGATACAATTTCTATTGGATTTCCCTTATAAAACCATTTCTCCTTTCTCGATAATACACCACCATTTCTGCAAACCATTATTGCAGATTTCTCCAAGTTAACTTCCATACTCCACATTTCACAATATTGTTCAAGTCTGTTTATCATTCCTTGTAGGGTGCTGATATCGTCTGCTAACAAAACAATGTCATCAGCGTAAAGCAAGAGCGAACAATAGGGGTGACATTAAGCAGCCTTGTTTGACGCCTGTATACGTGGTAAATTCTTCTGATAAAGATTCGCCTGACCAAACCGTTGACTTCGTATTTGCGTACATATTTTCTATGAAGTTTACCATTTTCGTAGAAATGCCCATGCTACGCAACTTGTAAAATAAATGTTTTCTAGGCACTTTATCAAATGCCGCCCTAAAATCAATAAAAAACGCATAAACTTTCTTTTTATTTTTTAACTTAAGATGCACAATAGAGGTTAAATTATAAACATTATCTACAGTTGAGTAGTTTTTCCTAAAGCCCGCTTGATATTCGGTTAGTATTTTTTGTTCCTCAATCCATTTATACAATCTTTCATTTAGAATCCCCATCATTGTCTTTGCTATGCAATTCATAAATGAAAAGCCTCTATAATTTTGTGGCATGTTTTTGTCACCCTTTTTAAAAATAGGGAAAATTATGCTTGTTTCTACTTTTCCATTATCATACATTCTGTTGTAGCTCCTAGCTAGTTCTTCCAAAAAATTTTGTAATGCATTTTTAAAAACTCATAGGAAATTCCATCTATACCAGGGGCTTTGTTTGATTTTGTTTTTGCTAGCATTTCTAAAATTTCATAAGATGTGATCGGTTTATCAAGTTCATCAACTTTTACCAGCGCAGGGGCGTAACTAATATCATTCGATGATTGCTCTGGATTTAATAATGTTTGGAAATATTGTTTAAAGATATCAGATGATATTTCATTGTTATTTTGTATTCCTGGTTTTTAATTTCTTTAACGAGATTCCACCACTCCTTGCTGTCTTTCACATTGTTGATCTTAACCTCCAGATGTTTGTTATAGTTATCTTTAGCCTCTTTACATGTTTTCTTATAATTTTGGTTAGCATTTAAATATTTTGTCTTATCTTCCATATCCTGAGTCCTATGAAATTCGTGAAGCCAATAAAATGATTCTTTCCTTGCTTTATGACATTGATTATTGAACCACTTAGATTTTGAGCCAATCGTACTTGTGTTTGTCTTTTGTTTGATTCCCAATGATGATATTAGTTTAGAAAGATCATTCAAATCTAATTCTGATTTTACGTTTTTAATTGCCACCAGCGTTGAGTCTAGTTTTTCTTTATAACTTTCTGGATTTATGTTTTTCCATTCTAATTTAGGTAATACCTTTTTTTCTTTGTGTGCATTATTTATGCTTGTTGTTTTCATCGATAACAAAGAATTAATGCAATTATGATAATTTATTAATAAAATTTAACTAAAATACAAAATAAATTGGAAATTAACAGAAATCGTTTATTCACTTACGGAGTTAAAAGAAAAATTAAACTCAAGGAATCAGGAAAAACTAGAATTTCTTGAAGGAATTAAGTGAATAATAAAAATGAATATAAAATAATTTAATTCACTAGGAAATTAAATTCTAGACTTAAAGTTAAATTCACTAATTTATATTAATTTTTTGTTGAATTAATTCATTGAATTTTATAAGGGAATCAGAAATAAATGATTTCATTCAATCAATAAATCGAATGAAAAATGTATATTTATTTAATTCCTTAAATTTAATCAAAATATCAATTCATTAAAAAAATAATTATTTCACGTTTTTACTTGCACCCTCAAATATAATTTTTAGTTTGTTCGAAGCATTTGATTTGTTAGTATAACATTTTATACCATAAATATCAATTTTATTTATTATATATTTCAGATTGCGAAATTTTCATTTTCGCTTTATACTCTAATTGAAGCAATGGACATTAAGGGAAGGCTTGGTATAGAATAACTGTTGAAAGGTCATCGAGAACCTATTTCAATTTAATATTTTGCAAATCGTTTAAGTTTAATTAATATGAAATATGCACTTTTTAATTAATATGAAATATGCACTTAGTAATCCAATACAAGAATATATATATGTAGACAAAAGAGTTATCTCTGATAGTAAAGTAAAAAGTAGTAAAATATAGTTTAATATTAGAAAAACCTCGGATTTACTTGTTAATACTTCATATTTATTTTAAAAATTTGATACCCAAATATTACCCATTATTTGCCATAAAAAATTAACAGAAAATATCTTATTTTTCAAATTTTATGTATAAAAAACTTCGTAAAAAAATGCAAAACTTTAATGAAATGTTACGAAAAATCTGGCACATAAGTGAAAAAACTATGTACGCCATTAAAATCAGCGTGGCCGAAATAATATTCAATAATAATATATAATAATACTTTTGTTTTTCGATTTTATTCATGTTTTTAAAACAACTGTACTTAAATCATTTACTATTTTATTCATTAATTAAATCTGATGATGTTTTTTTGGAAAACTTTTTTGGCCGTGGTCTTTATGGTACTAGAATTAAAACCAAAAATGGTAAGTAGTAGTTTTACAATTTTTGTTTAGTTAACGTTTTTTCTTGTCACTGTTCTATTAGACGCTAAACTGGCTAACGCAGTAATAACGTCACAGATTAATACACAAATGTGAAACAAGTGACATACACTGGGAGAATTATCTGCATGATATCAATGAATTTTTGCATTAGATCTATGAATTGTCACTGGAACTCGTCACTGATACTTTTCATTGAATTAGTGCAGTTTTCATAAAATTTAAAGAAAAATGTTATATTATTTATTAAAAATTTCATATGACTAATGAGAAAGTTTCATTAAAAATATTTTAATTAAAAATATGATGCTTTTTCACATTGTGAAGAAAACTTTATTACACTCAAAAAAAAAAGTTTGTAAAGTCAGCAAAAAATTTTGCTGAGTCAGCAAAATTTTAGTCAGGAGGGAGCTTACAAAAAAAATGCTAATGTCAGCAAAATCTTTTTGCTGAAAATCATCGAGCTGATTTTTAGCAACAAAATTAGTAGATTCAGAAAAAGTTTTGCTAACACTTAGTGCATTAGAAATAAAAAAAATCTTGCTAAATATTAATAAATTTTTGCTGAACTTTAGTAGACTGAAAAAAAACGCAGAAAATTTGTAGAAAATTGTAATTTAGTTAATTTATTTGCTGAAAATTATAAAACATATTTTTGTGATTCTTTTAAAAATAATTTACAATAATTACGACATGAATTAATTTAATATCTGAAAATATATAGAAATAAATATATATAACATAACAAAAATTTTCTTTCAACTACTTACATCAATGGTTGTCTAAATGATGCTATCTTTTAAAGGACGCAACTGCCGAAGATAACACACTGCTACAAAAAAAAAACTTTTTGTCAGAACTTGAAAACCGACCTAGTGGGGGTTGTAGGCCTAGGTGAGGACATACAAAAACCGTTTTCAAAAATTTTGAAACACCCTCAAAATTTTGAGTTATTTTCAAAAAACTGTTTTAGGGTAGGTCGTAGCACTTTAGTACCTCTAACTCACACATTTTTTGACCGATTTCAAAATTTTAAACAGTTTTGGAAAGACAAAGAATTAGGCTTTCATGAAATGTATTCATTAAATATATATTCCAAGACATTAGGTAAGTGTTTAGCAAAAGTTTCTCTTTTTTTTATTTTTTTTTTCCAAATTTTTCAAATTCAACAAGAGTTATTTTAATTTTTTTTTATGAAAACCTATCTTTTTTTGCACTGTATTTTAAAGACAATTTTTTATAGAAAGAAACGAGATATTATTTGTTAAAATCGGTTTCTATTTGCAAAAGTTACTAAACTTTTTCTAAAGTAAAATGTTAAGATTGCAGACTTTTCTTCTGGTAAACCACTTGACTTACAAAAACGCTTGTTTAATTTTTTTTTTTTTATTCATATGGTTTGCGCTGGGGGAGAAAATGCTAAAAACCGGTGTTAATGAAAAGCTGAATAACTTTTACAATTTTCATCCGATTTGAAAAATTAAAACCATGTTTTGTTAAGAACTAAATTTTCTTTATACGTTGGTATAAATTTTTATAAGCTTTCATATTAAAATAAGCAATGAAAAGCTACTAAAATCAAAAAAGTTTATAATTTTCGTTTTTTTTTGTAGATATTCTTAACAAAAACAATACTTATAACTTACAAATGTATAAGAAATACACGTCATTTTAAAGCCTAATCAGTTTTCTTTACAAACCCGTTAAAAAAATGTAAATCGGACAAAAACTGACTGAGTAACAGGTCGATAAGTTGACGAACATCACTTGAAACGGTTTTTTAGAATAACTTCTGAATTTGAGGGTGTTTCTGAAATTTTTTGACACAATTTGTAATGTACTCAACAAGACCTATAACCCACGCTAGGTCGTTTTCCAAGTTTTTTTTCATTGTAGCACCGTGTAATTATAGAAACGAAACAAAAAATAAACAAAAACAAAAACAAACGAAACGAAAAAAACAACCCATTTTTGCAATAAGAAAAAGGAACCATAAAAATCTACCTAAGATGACGTGTCTTTGTCTTTCGCTTTACTCTGTCTACATGTCTGTATATGTTTGTTTGCAATTTGACCACACTAGATTATTAATCTATAAACATTTAGTTTAGAAATACATATTAAATTTAAATATTTTCTTTTTTCTTTTATTTTATTAATAGACAATTATTTTCACAAGCCGGTGACAACGCAAAATTTAAGTTGTTTTAATCCTCAATTTTGTTTTATGTATGAAAAACAGATACAAAACTCTTTCATGGTTGATTTTTTTATGTCTTATTAGAGTTGTACTTTTTAGTATCATTTTCCTCTTCTCTACTACATCTTGACATGCCGCGGCTTCATTCTGCGCATATCTTTCAATCTGGTTGTCGTCCACACTACTACAATCAGCATCAATTTTTTTTAGCAAAATAAATTAGTAAAACATTAGTATAATATTAGTAAAACATTAGTTCAAAACAAGTAAGTGCTGAATTAGTATACCAAAAATTTTAGCTTAAAACAGAATTTTAGCAAAAAATTTGCTAACAACTACCTGATTTACAAGACGTTTTACTAACTTTTCTACTAACTTATTTTTTTGAGTGTAGTTTTGTGTAAAAATGTCCTTAAAATTCGTCCCAGGAATTCTCTCAGTGTATGTCAAAAAATTTTCATATAAGAAATGATGTCAAAAGTGAGATAGAAACTAAAACCTCCATATAGTTTGCACTGATATACCTTTCTCCTTTTAGACTTCTGTACTTCCGATTCAAAGCTGTGGGAATGTAATCTGTGCACAACTTTTTGATGCTGGCTTTGTTTTTTCAACATATGTTTAAGTAATATTTCTTTTCTTTATGTTGCTTGTGAGTTTATTTTTTTTTTGTCAATGTTGCCAGCTCAATTTTTTTAATGTTTAAAAGAAGTGTCCAATATGATTAATTTGCTTAAAAAGTATCACACAAACGATCTATCGAACGATTGATCGAAATTATCAAAGATCGATTGAGCTAGAAGAGCGACCTAGTTCATTGAAATCAATTGAACTAGAAAGAGAGCTCACTCAAACGAACTAGATTGCCCAAGTCTAGTATTGGTTGTTTTATGTATTCGTATGCAAAAGATTTTAGCCCTTTCACTATCCTGGTACAAATTTTTAATAAAAAATATAATAATTTCATTTCTTTTTACAATACATTTATACATAGTTTTTACTACATTATGTAGTTATATTTTAATGTGTAATTGTTTCCAGTTGACCTTCTTTTGACGTTTTTTGCAGTTGTTTTCACTACATTATTTAGTTATTTTTAGTAGTTAAAAATTACTACATATTTATTAATTTTTATGCAAATTGCAGTCATTGCCTTTTTAATTGCATTTGTAGTTATTTAAACTGTAATTTTAATCCAGACGTTAAATTTATTTGTGAAATTATTTTAAATTGCAGCACATAAAACTCAACAATCGCTTAACATTACATTCGAACATTACTTAACTAATGCCCGTAATTTCAAGCAATAGATACCTACCGGTGCTTAGATATCTACCCGTATACACGAACAAAATCGGATAGGTATCTAAGCACCGGTAGGTAAATATTGCTTGAAATTACGGGCATAAGACGAATGCCGACACGAGATTATGGTGTTTGAAAGACTTAAGGGTTTTACATGTCTATGCGTGAAAAATATTGTGATATAAGACAAAATTTTTAAAAGTGAATTAAATCATTATAGAATTAAATTAAGTAGAATCAAAATTTTGTATTTAGGTATTCATACAATATTTATTAGGTGAAGATTTCAAAAGTCTAGGAGCTTTCGTGGAGCAATTGAGGTAATGTAATCTGTAAAATTGATTATAGCTTATTTGGGTACCTTTTAAATCAGGAGTATCAAATTTGGGTCAAATTAGTTGAACACGTTTTCAACCCAGTATTATTAAAGGACTATGACTTTTTATCAGATCCAGTGGTTTTAAAACCAAAAAATAATGTAATACTATCATCTTGACTAATAAAAATATTGTACACTGAGAGAATTATCTGCATCATCTCAATGAATTTTTGCATTAGATCTATGAATTGTCAGTGGAAATCGTAAATTGGAACTCTTCATTAAATTAACGCAGTTTTTCATTAAATTTTATGAAAAATTTCATATTATTTACTAAAAATTTCATACGACTAATGAAATAGTTTTATAAAAACTATGAACCTTTTTCACACCGTTTGAGAAAATTTTCATTCACATTGTGAAGAAAACTTGACTTGAAAACTTGAGTGAAACGATTTCATTAAAACTCGTCCAAGAAATTCTCTCTGTGTAGACATTTTTATTCGGAGTTGCCAAGTAATTGTTTTAAAACAAACCGATTATTTCACTTTTTATGGCACTTTTTTAAGTTTTTTTTAATATAAAAACGCTTAAATTTTTATATTTTTAATTGTTATGTTGATGATAAAATACGATAATAAAATTAGTTTATCGATTGTATATAATTTTTGAAAAGCTGCCCAACAAAGCATGATTATTTTATATACATTATAATTTGAAAATATACCAAAATATACCACTTAGAACAAATTAAAATGTCTAATTATTATTCAAATACTACTACTACTCTAATAAAAATTATAGTTTTATTGTTGCCATATGACAATTTTAAAAAACGGTCATAAAAACACCATATTTTTCCAAAAAAAAAATCGGTTATCTAAATTTATTTTCATCGGGATAAACATTAATTGCATTTATAGTCCCAAAGTCCCAAAACTTATTTAACAAATTGTGAAAAGCAATCTGATGTAGGCGTGTCCCTATCCGGATTTCATTCCTGCCCAAGGAAATCTTCAGGGGACTTTGTTATTAGAATTTCTAGAGATATTTGTTATGTTAAATCACAAACTCAATGAGAATTTCTTGTCCTCGTCTAGGAGCGAGATTCAATATTTAAAATATCAAAGAAAAACCAAAACAACAACAAAAAATTGTCACAATTGGCTTTGTCATCTTCCAAATACTACTCTGTTTTTTTGACAGACCTAGCAATGTAGTGACGTTTATTCAAGTAAATCAACAATAGAAAATCAATGTTTTCTATTAGTGTCAGTTACATTTAAATTTGCACAAGCACCTGCATATTTGTTATTTTAAATTTATTTTCATCGGGATAAACATTAATTGCATTTATAGTAATCTTTAAATTTATTTAAAATTTTTTAATAAAGATTTGCTTATAAAAAAATAGAGAACTAAAATTTTTAAAATTAAATTTCACCATCTACACAGAGAACAAAAAATCATACTTAAATCAATTATTATATCATATTTAAATTGATATCTTAGTTTTTAACGAAAATTTTTAAATTAAATACTAATCTTATTAAACTAACTATTATTCTTGTATTTAAATTAATATTTCAACATTACAGATGTCTCTTGTGCAATTTAAAAATACGTTGAAATATTTTTAAACAAAATAGTAAACAAACTTTGTTTGATTTCAAAACTGTTTCTATTTAATTTAATGTTGTTTTTACTTCTTTCAAAATCTGCACTTTGTTCCTATTTAAGTTAATATTCTTAATTGTAAAGTTTTGTGTGTATCAGGCACGTAGCTAGGCGGGGGGGCTTGGGGGCTAGAGCCCCCCCCGAAATGATTTGACAATTTTTAAAACTTAATACAATTCGTTAGAAAGTAACAATGTTATTGATAAATTTAATATGAAAATATTTATTTTTGACTTATATCAAATAGGAAATAGTTTTATATGATTCGAATCTTAAAATTTCGTTAGAAAACATCGCCTGCAAATGGGCGGCTATCATGTTAGAGTTGATTTTCGACAAAAAGCAATAAAAAAAATCATTTCATAAGAGATTTCGAAGTCTTTGACTAAAATATAATCAAAAAATTGTTTGAGACAATGCAAACTAAAAATTAAATATGTCTACACAGAAAAAACTAAAATTGAGTTTTAATTAAAATATTTGTTGATTCAGAAAAGTTAAACTGAATTCGGTCGTGTTGATGCAATTGTAGTAACAACTAAAATAATTTGTATCTATTTAATTAATATTATTTTCAATTACATATAGTTTTATTCACATCTATTAAAAATTTAATTGAATATTGTTTACTATTGGGAAAAATTACAAAATTTAAAAAAAAAAACACCAAAATTATAAAAAAAATCGCCAAAATATAAAAAAAAATCGAGACCATTTGAAAAAATCGCAAAATTTGAAAAAAAAATTGCCAAAATTTAAAAAAACAATCTTCAAAATTGCAGAAATTTAAAAAACTCCCAAAATAAACTCCAAAATTCGAAAAAAATCACCAAAATTAAAGAAACGCGTATTTTCAACTTCAAACGATTTTTTTTAATTTTGGCGACTTTTTAAAATTTTTGCATTTGTTTCAATGTTGCTATTATACGTTATAAAAACTGAAAATTTTTTTTATACCAAATTCATTTTCAATTAAACAGTTAATTGAAATTAAGTTTGAAATCGAACAAAAGTTTAATTGAAATTTTTTTGTCAATGATTTTTTCTGTGTATTTTGACATAATCTTTTAAAATGGAGATACCACTAAGACTCAAAATTAAGTTTACTTGTGCCGTAAAAGTCGCTACTTTACTTACAGTGCAATATTTTTATTTAAATTTGGTTTGGTACGCACGCATCTGGTAACATAGTTTTCAGTATTTTTTTTTACGATATATATTACGATATCTTATATATTTTTTTAATTTTTTTGAAACAAATTTAAGCCTCAAACATTCATCGATATGCATAATGTGTTAACGTGGTTCAATGTGACTCAAATTTTCTCATTTTTTTTTAGACTAAATGTAAACAAATTTCTATCGGCGCTCCTTGAAATGCGACATTTTAAAATCAAGCAGCTAAACCAGTCTTTGTGCTATAACAATTTTAAAAACAAATACGTTTTTCATATATTTTTTCTGCTTTATCACCTATCCGAATTTCATTAATTTTAAAGGGAAACTTTAAAGGGAAAATTTAAATGAAAAGCTTCCTTGTAAGTGTCAGACAATTTATATAGGATATTTGCCTTTTAATTTGTTTTTTGGACGGTTATAAATCTTTAATTTCCCGAGTTAAAACGGACATAACTATATAAATATACAATTAATTTCGCAGAAAAAAATTAATATGATGTCATATATAGTTGCGTATAATTGTATATTGCATTTAGAATACGCTAAAACTAATCCAATTAATAATTACGTTATATTTATATACCTAGACATTGCAAAATAATATATATTTTGATATTATATCGTATTTAAAAAAACACAATTTTATTTTAAATAAAATTGTATATTACCCCATGCAGAGTCACACTAGAAAATTTGTCAATCATATTTTGGATGTAAATATGTATTACAACAATACAATAGTACAATTAATTGTATCATTTTGTGTATAATTGTATACACAAAATTTACCCCAATTTTTGTCTTTTGAATTGATTTCTTACTGGTTCTTAACCATAAAAAAAGAATTTGGTTTATGTGTAACATTATGAGTTCTTAATTTAGTCTAAGATTTTTTTCAATCTAAAACTCTAAATTTAGTTTCAACGTTTTTTCCGTGTTTGTTATTCAATTGTGTAAGTTAATCAATTCTTCAAAATCTTCATTTTCATTATATTATTTTTTATTTTTGAATATAATAAAATATCCAAATGCTATGGAATTTGTTACAAATTTATCTAAAGTCTAAAAGGATTAATAGATATTTAGGATTTTCATGACGTTTTAAAATCAAAAACCGGATACAACTATTGCTTATTTTGTATATATCAGTATCAGTTCAGATATAAATTTATACCGCTATATAAAATCGTATTAAATTGTATCGCGTCATTATTCGGATGTTATTTAACTATTATGCCCATTTCTCGGATAAAACTGTATTAAGACTCATATTAAATTTCGTATAATTATAGAAAGCATCATATTAATTTTAATCGGGTTATTAGAAGTTGAAACTTTTTTTTACTATTTTTTACATTTATCAAGTTTTAGCTAGCCTAGACGTATTTTAGCACATAAAAATATAAAGTAACGCAATTTAATTTTTCGCGGTTTTCAAAAAGTTTTCCGCATAATCCTTTTTTTATTTAATTAAACTAAAAATTAATATTTAGCTAAAAACTTATCGTAATTAGACAATAACGATGCATATCCAACTTAAAGTACACAAACGTTTTCAAATTTGACGTGTTTCGCGGATTGTGATCAAACACATTAAAGCGTTTGTTTCGCGATATAGACATCAAAATTCGCAAAATAATGAACACAATAAGTAAAAAATTAAAAAATGCATTTTAAGGAAATGCACTTTATGCGTGAGAAAGCGATTTCTATTATTAACACATGATTGCCCACTACGTGTAGGTAAAAATTTAGCAAACAAAAAAAAAAAAAAAAAAAAAGCTGTTACTCTAGTGTGCAAAAAAAATATATAATCAAAATAAAAAATCGAAAAGCCCCCCCCGAAACAAATTCCTAGCTACGTGCCTGGTGTGTATGTACCAAATTTCTCTGAATTGCCTAAAAACTTGTAAAGCTGCACTCACAGAAACTTTTCCATAAAAATCAAGAGTTGTTTATACATTTAATCGGTAAAGTTGTTTCAATGGAATGAATATACAGTTAAATATATTTTTTAACTTTCTGTCTGTTATACAATAAACAGAACAACGGACTTTTCGTAGTAGTTAAAAAATATTTTTTTTTTTTTTATTTTTTTATTTTATTAATTAATAATCATATAATTACAAATTATATACTATTACCCTAACCGAGCAGTAGCTACTATGGCCTGCAGCGCGGTTTTTATCGAAAACAGAGCAGTGCCTCTGGTGGGAATCGAACCCACGACCCCCGCACAGATAAGCCAGCACGCTACCGACTAGCCTACCGGGGCCCACAAAAACATATTTAGTTAAAATTTTCTATTTAAAATAAAAAGTTGTTATATTACACTGAGTATTGAAATAAACGAAATCAATCTATTGTTTTTTATGGATTTTGTCAATTAATATTTCAACAGTTGAAAATAAACTAAAAAATACAATTGAAACAGTTCATGCGAATAAGGACGAATAGACCACTTTTTGCAAACACGTTTTTTTTTGCATAAAGGCATTTTATTAGCAATCCTTAGCATTTTATTACAATCCTATGCAGAAATTTTGGGGAAATTTTGACTTTTAAGGCTAAAAAAATGACTTTGAAAGTGCAATAATTCGTATATTTTTATATTTTTGTTTAAATTGGGAGTGAACTTACGCACAATTTTGATTAAATACAACACAAAAACATACAAAAATTTTACTTTCGGTAACAATGTGTTAAAAGAACATTACGAGGAACAAACCACACTTATCCCTCTAGTACCCAAGACCGCCTGTAGACGGACTAACTTCATTGCTCACTTATGCTCTTCCCAAATTACGTTTTGGTTTTATTTGTATTTTGTCTAATTCCGGGAAGTCCAAAAATTGTTTTTATTGCATTCGCAACGCAAGCTCATGCTATGGGCAGCTATCACTGTCATTTTAAGTTGGAAAATTGTGAAATACGGACGGAATAATTATTTTGCAAAAAGTGTGATTTTCAAAAAATCAAAAAAAAATATTTAAAGTGGTTGCAGGTGAAAGAAAAAATTATTGGTGTGTTGCTGGTAGTATAAAGAAAGCAAAAAAAAAAGAAAAAAGAAAAAAAAAACTTTGCTCAAGCTTTTTGTTGGTCTTGCAAGGTAGCCCGTCTAGAGGCGGTCTTAGGACAATTCGGATAAAAATAATATTTTAGGTAAGTTTGAAAGTGGAACATTTAAGGAGATATTAAAGCTAAAAAATTGTCATTTATAGACATGGAACGTCGACAAATGCAAAAGTTGTCATCGCTTTCTGATGAAGAGATTGGGCAAATTTTGGATTTGATGAATTTCGATAGCGATACTGACGGAGAAGAAGATATGGAAGACGATTTGGATGACAACGCTTGCGAGACGGAGTGCCATATCAACATTGGATTTGAGGAGGATATAATAGAGCGGTGAATATGTCAGATTCAATGCTGGTATCAGAGATTCGCCTTACTTCCAGCGGAAGTCCCGCATCATTTCAAAAATTATTATCTCCTTCTACTTCGATTGCTTCAAATACTCCTCGATCACAGAAACGCAAACGCAATGTGCCTGCTGACCAGAATATCATTCAGCCTGAAGATAGTATTATATGTGAAACAGGGGAGTTTATTGGATCCGTTTCGGATATAGATCCCAAATCTCAGACTTTCAAGAAAATTTTGTGGCGCCAAAAGAATTTAGTGCTGGATAACTCTGCGATTGCATTTTCTGAGTCCGAACTAGGAGAAGATCTCAAAAAGCTTGATACGCCTTTCAAATGCTTCGAATTCTTTTTGGGCGACACTATTATTGAGCACATTGTTGAACAATCGAATTTATATGCCACTCAAAAAGATATCACAACTTCCTTCATTACAACCAATTCGGAAATTCGTCAGTATATTGGCATTTTAATTTTTATGTCAGTTTTTCGCTATCCGAGTGTCCGTGCATATTGGGGCGAATTTGCGTTCCAAACAATCCAAAATACTATGTCGAGAAATCGATTTGAGAAAATACGGAGTAATTTGCATTTTAATGATAATAGTAAACTGCCCCCCAGGAATGCTGCAGACCACGATGCTTTGTATAAAATACGACCAATTGTGAATCATTTCAATGAAAAGTTTCAATCCGTTCCAATGACGCAACGTTTATGTGTGGATGAACAAATGTGCGCAACGAAGATGAAGACTTTTCTTCGACAATATTTGCCAGATAAACCACACAAATGGGGAGTAAAACTGTTTGTTTTATGTGACTCCTTCGGCTTTTGCTATAATTTCGAGATATATTGCGGTGCAGGAGACAATGTTGTGCAAACTGGCTCGCCAGACCTTGGAGCGGCAGCAAATGTGGTTGTTCGATTGTCACGCAATGTTCCAGATTATAAAAACCAAATAATATATTTCGATAACTACTACACTTCACTGCCACTTCTTGTATATCTCAAATCACGCGGAATTTATTCCTTGGGGACTATTCGTTCAAATCGCACTCCGAATTGTAAGCTGCCAACCGACAACGATCTCAAGAAACAACCACGTGGATATTCTACAGAGTTTTGTGGATCTGCTTCTGGAGTCGACATTTCTTTATCACTTTGGAAAGATAATAAGGCTGTGCGACTCGCATCGACCTACGCAGGCACTAAACCTTTTCAAAATGAAAAAAACACAGGTATCCCGTTTTGTTCGCTCTGAAAAAAAGTTTGTTGACGTCGATTGCCCCAACATAATCCATGAATACAATAGCCATATGGGTGGTGTCGATCTCATGGATGGCCTTATTGGCCGATATAAAATTTCAGTGAAGAGCAACAAGTATACAAATCGACTGTTCGTGCATTTGCTTGACTTAGCCATGGTAAACGCCTATATTTTGTTCAACAGAATCAACAAGCCTAATGCTAATGATAGGCGCTACCAGCTGCCAAACTTCCGAGCAGAGATAGCATCCGTGCTCTGCATGCAGAGTCCATCATTGCCAAAGGCTCCAGGGCGCCCACGCCAAGATTTAAAAAAAAAATGTACAGGACAAAAATCCTTTCTACCGCCCACAGACGTCCGTTTCGATGGAGTCGGACATTTTCCGCAGTTTTTATCACGCGCTGGTAAAAAAACTTGTAAATTTGCTGGTTGCAATTCCGAAACTCAAATTGTATGCCGAAAGTGTAATATAAACCTGTGTCTTTCTAAGCAAAAGGAATGCTTCTACGGATTTCACCACCAATAACTTGAACAAACTATTTTTGCCTCATATTTACATATTTTTTTTTTTCAAAACTTGTTTGAATTAACTTAAAAAATTAAATCTGAATTTCTTGTTTATTTTCTACACATTTCTGTTATAACCTGTTCTTTTTTTGTTAATAAAACAGTGTACTCTATATGAAAAATAAAAAAATTTTTCTGTAAAATTTTTTGGTTAGTTTTCCTAAAGCCGCCTAGAGGCGGTCTTACTTTTTGGTGCTATAAAACCCGATCTGACCAAAAATTTCACTTTTTTTTTAAATATCATTTACTTTTAAAATAAGTCAAACCCAAAAATAATTTTTTTATCCAGAAAAAAAAATTTGGGTACTAGAGGGTTATTATATTGGCAAAAAATTTTACCGTTCTTGAGTTATAAGACTTTAAAGTGTGGAAAGCAAAAAGGGCGAATATCCATCCTTAACAAAATATTATATAAAAATTATTTAGATGTGAGTTTAAAATTTATATTAGCTAAAATTTGAAATTGTACACAAAAAAAAAAAACAATCTTAGCACATACAAACAAATTAACAAGATTTGCGAAAAAAAAAATCTTCAGTGTTACCGCGTAATTAAGATCATATAACGACGAATACATACATGGTCTAAGCATATTTTAACCGTCTTTTGAATTATTTTATTTCAAGGGTTAATATTATAATTCCTAAAAATGTATTTAGTGTCATAAAGAATTACTACTGCATCAAATGGCAGGAATATTAAAACAAAAAAAGAATTTTTTTTTTGCATGTCCTTGCAATTCTTAAAAAGTGTATCCTTGAAGTCCCTAAAGTGTTACAAACAAATACCAACCATAGTTCGTCAAGTTTTGCAAGTCTCATGAAAATGTAGTCAAAATCTGCTGCAAAATAACACATTTTTATTCAAATTTCAATACATTTTTTTTGGATATTCGCCCTTTTTTCCATTTAAGCAAAAATTGAAGTCCAATTTTTGGCAAGTTCTCTTTCGAATACCTTACTAAAATTTTGTATATAGGTAGATGTGACTTAAATCTTTAAGCTAATACTAAAAAGTTGACAAAAATATTACTTTTTAACCGTTTCCTGCGTTTTTATTGTCCCCTATAAAATTGTACAAATGGTCTATTCGTCTTTATTCGCATGAACTGTTCAATTGTTTTAAACGAAAAGTAAGTAGTCCTGTTTTTAACTGATTTTCAGTTAATTCAATGAGTATATTTAGTAGTCTTTACGGAAAATATATTGTGAGTGTACTTAACGAAATCTAGGGTTACATATAATGACCTACCTGTACCACAAGGAAGCTGGAAAGAGGCTACTGCACGTACACAGAGTCATTATATGATGGTATTATTAAGTGAAATAGGTTAATTTATTGGCTCCGTAATATTTGTGGTCAAATCGGGTGAAATGGAATTTAATTGTACTGTACCAGATTATCCCTATGAAGAAGAGGAGTAATATTTTGAGATTTTGTGGATGTCGTGTGTGATGTCTTTAACTTTATATTTTTTTCTCCAATTTTTGATATATATTTTAAAATCGTCCTTATTTAGCTATAGTACTTAATGAATGAATAAATTTATAAATATTTTTGTTGTTAATCCTTTAAAAAAAAAAAAAAAAAAATGCATGTGTGTGTTTATAAAAAAGTTCACACAATAAATAATTTATTTATACTCACCTACAAACAAAATATGTTTATTACATTTACCTAATGTGATTTAATTTGATCACATAACAAATTATAACACCTGCAAACAAAATATTTTAATTAAAAACCCAGTGTAGAAAAACATTCCTAAGTAATGGGTTATGGAATACATTACACAGGCCTACAAAAAAAAAAATTTTTGTTTGGTGCCGCTAATTCTATGTTAATTAGTCCGCAAGACGTCATGGTTAGCTGTCAAAATCGCGAAGCTACGTTCAGGTTTGTATCGATCGGTCATAACCTAAAAAATGTATTTTATTATACTTAATTTCATTATAGTCAATTAATTTCTTTGATTAAATGATAATATCGATATGCCGTCGTCGAGAAGGTGTTGTGTAAATAATCCAAATACATTTTGTTATATTTGTGGTGAATATGTAGTAAAAAAGTTTAGAAAACCTATAACAGATGCAGTGAAGAAGACATACATACATCCTTGCGAAATCTCGAAAACTACACGTAGCATTAAAAATGTAAGTATCAATTTTTTATCAGGGTATCGAACGTACTTGAAATCTGTTTTATTTTTAGCGGCACCAAAATCATTGTAGGCCTGTGTTATCATTATCACAAAAAGAATTTTGTTGAACGAAAAACAATTAAACTCTCAGCAAATCAATCAAATTTTTCTTCACAAAACAAACGAAAAATTTCTTAAAATGTATGAAAGGCCAATTTTTTAATGAAACTTCTTCATTAATTGTATGAAAGTTTTAATTGATAAAACGATAGTTTTCATAACATTTTATGAAAACTTGCGTTAACTGAAAAAAAAGTTTCAATGTACGAATTCAAGTGCATGTCCATTGATTTTAGAAAAAAATTCCAGTATTATTTAAAATAATGGCCCCAAAGTGTATGATTCCACTAAATGTAGGATTCCACTTGTTTCAAAATGTGGAATCCTACATTTAGTGGAATCCTACACAGAGAACTAAACTTTTATATTTTCTCATCATTATATAGACCCACTGGACATAGATCCACTGAACATTTTTCAACCAAACTTTCCAGATTTATAGAACCATGCTTCATTACGAAATTATTGTAATTTTTGTTGCTTTAAAGCGACCTCTACACAGTGGGATAAATCACAAAATTTGTGGAAATAATTCGGCCATTTGTTAACTTGTGGTCCGATTGCATTGAAATTTGGAGCATGCATAAAAGACATAAGTTTTGATTTTGAACTTTCCAGACCCTTTGGGGGCGGCAAAATGGCTGCCCAAAGTTGGGTACTTTTTTCACAAAAAATTTTGAGTGTTTGCCATTTTTTGTTTCTCATCCGATTTTCAAAAAATTAACATATTAATAATCTTCTGTTAAAGAAAAAACATGCTTACATGTGTGGGTTACCTCCAATAGTTTCCGAGATATTCCGATTTGAAAATGTAAAATTCCAAATTTTGTCCGACTCAGGTCCAAAGTTTTTCGAATATCGGGAGAAAATTGGGACCAATTTTCGTTTTAAAATAACGGTTATTTAGCCAATAAAATTCTTGATTGAATAAAAAAAAATTAGTTCAATATCTTGTTTCAGTCAAAAATTACATTAGTTTAAAGTAGAAATTAAAAAAAAAAGTAAATTTTGGCGATATTTTCCCCAAAAAGCACCAAACTTCTTATCGCTCCAGACAAATATTTTTCTTCTGAACATATAAAGTATGTATACTTTTCTGGAAGGTCTTTTTATATAAAAGCAAGTTGTGGCAAACAAAAATTTGATTTGTAAATACTTTGCCCCCCATCCGCTTCCAAAGTTACCATATTTTTGAGGTAAATTTCAACTTTAACTCACTGTGAAAATTTGTGCACGCCTCCAATTGGGTAGCGGAAACCGGTTTTAGATACTCCAACATATACCTAATGTAGTGTGTAAGTCATTTCCAATCCCCCCTTTAAATGACGACATGGCAGCAAAAAACGAAAACAATCCCATTTTTGGAATTTTTTTTTTTTATTTGTAGGAATTGTGGGATTGTTTTCAGAAATTCATGTTTCGATTTGTTGACCTTAAAGTCTAGTTAAATCCAAAAAATCATTGGATTATGTCTATTAATAAATATTTTATTGAATAGTGAAAATTTTCATTTAAGCAAAAACTGAAATTTTTACCTTCATATTTGGATTACCCAAGTTTTTGTTTTACCCAAATGGCTAAATTCAACTTTTTTTAAAAAAATCGCAATCTACAGGTAATTTGTTTTTTCAACGATACCAAACACTGGTATGTTGCGTTCATAACTTCTAAACAGAAAATCTTCAAATGTTAGCCCTTATTCATATATTTCTTCTAATGTGTCCTCGTATTCACATCTTACATAATTGGGTCAGGCAAAAAGGGTTTTATGATGTTCTTCATTAATAAAAAAAAAGACAAACAAATTAGGTTGTTTCTGTATTTAATACAAAATAATCGGACACATCATTATTTATATCTAACAGATAAAGCAAATCTTTTAATTCTTCATTATTTACAGATGCCAATGTGTCATAAAAAATCCATCGTTTTCTCATTGACGACAGGACGGGATCGGAAGACATTAATAGGTTATTGAAAATATCTTCGTTCTGTGATTGCCTTGAACATTTTCTGGAACTGAACAATTGGGCATGTTTGAAATCTCGATTCCTTGCTTCCTGAGCTTCTTCTGTTAGTTCACCTAGAGGAAGAATGTTTGATTCAATGATGATTTTCGATGGCACAATACCTTATCAACTGTTGGTGTCATTTCTTTCCAGGGATATAATGATAATAGAAGTTTTGTTATTTCTTCGGTATATACTCCAAATTTTGAGGAATTTAGTTTATGTTTACTATTAATTGCCATTAACATGATGTTGATCTTTCGAAGCAACTCCTTGTCAATTCCTGTTATTATTGAAGTAATTTCAAAATCTCTAAAAAACCTTCTTGCTGTATTGCCATCGTTTGTACTTCCGCAACTAGCAAGTGGTTTATCTATGTTTAAGCCTGTCTGCCTTTTAAAGTCTTCTTGTAACCTCCTTTGAGGGCAGATGACCCTCATTTTTGACATTTCTTCGTTGTTTCTTACTGATTTTGTTTCATTTCCTGCTATGCTTTTATACTTTAAATCATATGCTATGTGTAAGAAGTGTTCCATGAACCGTATGCGGGCATGTAAGGGGGATATGCCAAAACCCAATACTTTTTTATTAATAGTCCTTTCTTTGGAAACATTTAAAAACTGTGATTTCTTTTCATTGCATATAGTGCATTCCCAAGTTGAGAGCGTGTCTATTATGGCATTGCAAACCTTTCCATCGATCATTGTAAGGCTCAAACCAAAAAATTTATATTAAACTTGTAATCACCAATCTCAATACAAAGTGGCTTCAAAGTACATTTTTCTCCTTCTATATAATCCACCAAATTATTAGTAGTAGAGTCTGACTCTTTTATATACTCGAAACCAATGGGTCTTCAAAAAGCTTTGGATCCAGGTGCTGAATTGATCCATACATCATCGAAAGCATTACTGTTGAAGGCTCAGTAGTAGAATATGAACGAATTCTTAATGGAACTGCAATGACATGAATACGCTCTTATATTCTGATTTGTTCTGGCCTTCGGAAGCATGTTTGTATTCAGGAAGGGCTGATAAGCCATCACATCCCCACTTGCACATTAGTACAACATCGCAATTATTGACTCTTTCCAGCTGATCTCTAGAAAAGTCAGAAACAATCATAGATTCTGTGTCCTTTATCAATCAAAGCCTTTCTCAAAAGTAATCAAAACTTAAACTACATTTTATGTCTTTTATGCATGTTCCAAATTCCACTGCAATCGGACCACAAGTTAACAAATGGCCGAATTATTTCCACAAAATTTTGTGATTTATCCCACTGTGCTCTAGTGGAAATATTGGCAAACAAAGTTAAAACGTTGACATCATATAAATACAAGACGGTTGAAAATGTTTTAAAATTTTGTACGATTTTGCGAACAAATTTTTTTTCAAAAATATATTAAAAATATTTCTTTTTAATTTAACCGATTTTTATAATTTGTTAGAAAAATATCGTATAATAAAGGGGACTATTTATTCCCTTATTAATTTAAAAAAAATATTAAATTACGCCGAGTCGAATAAGGCAGAATTAATGCCAGTATTCGTCTTCAGTCGTGTGTCGCAATAGTCCACGAAGGTCTTCTTGCTTCCTGGCGTTTATTTATGTTGAAATTAAAAGACAAGCGCTATAATTTTTAAAAATGTTTTTTCTTTAAATTTTACATCGGGAATGACAAAAATTATAAAATAACATACACAGAAAAAAACTAAGAACGGGTTTCAGTTAAAAATTTTATTGAATCAATTAATATTTTAGTTGATTTTACACCTACCACTGAAATGATAGTATTAACTAAAAAAAATTGCAGACAGTTTATAAAAACTCTTTCAATTAAAATAATAATAATATCAATTAAAGGAGTTATTGTTTTTCTTTACAACCTCAATTACGAAGTTTAGTTAAATTGATTAAAACTTTAATTGAAACTTGAGAAGAAAACAATGGTAGCGTTAATTGAAAACTCGTATTTTTTATTTTTGTTATATGCTCCCCCCATTAAATAAAAAAAGAAATGTAGGTTTGTAAATTAAATTGACATTTGATTTATAATAAAATTAAAGCTTTTTAATATAAAAATGTATTATAAGAAAACAAATAAACAAAATTTTTGTTTTGATTGTCTTGTCTTGAACTTTTTCTTGTAATTGAATTGCTTTCTTAAAAAAATCACACACAACTTTAAAATTATAGTTTAATGACACTTATACTTATTGAAAATTTAATTATTAACAAAAATAATAGTTTAATTGTCCTTTTTCGATAAGGTTTATGTAAATCCACATGTGCACTTTTATTACCACAGA
The DNA here is from genome assembly GCA_021234595.1 of Delia radicum. Lineage (NCBI taxonomy): Eukaryota > Metazoa > Arthropoda > Insecta > Diptera > Anthomyiidae > Delia > Delia radicum. The sequence continues at coordinate 13,656,196 of CM037852.1, read as the reverse complement.
TAAAACACGAAACTAAATTAAGTTTTCCTGCGTACACGAATATCTCAACAAAAAGAGTGTTGCAAACTCTAGTGAAATAACTACGATTTTGCGTGTATTTGAAATCGGTAAACTATTCAACTTATTAAAATTTAATCATTTGGGATTTTTTTTCTTTTTATTTACAAATAAAATAATATATTGATATAATTAAACCTTTGCTTGATTATTAAATCTAAATAAAATAAAAAAAAAAAAAAAAAAATAAATACAACTTTAAAATAAATATAACTTTAAAATTAAAAAAAAAATAGTTTGCCAAATTTTTAAACATTTTGTCAACACTGTATAGATATATTAGAAAATTCAATAAATTTTTTAATTGAATCAATTAAAAAAATTGTTTAAATTGCCATTGATATTCAAACAATCGATTAATTAGATATTTTTGGCCCATACTTTTTTCTGTGTAGTATTAAGAATATATTAGTTGTTAATCCTTTAAAATAAAAAAAGAGCATGTGTGTGTTTATAAAAAAGTTCACACAATAAATAATTTATTTTTACTTACCTACAAACAAAATATGTTTATTACACTTACCTAATGTGATTTAATTTGATCACATAACAAATTATAACACCTGCAAACAAATATTTTAATTAAAAACCCAGTGTAGAAAAACATTCCTAAGTAATGGGTTATGGAATACATTACACAGGCCTACAAAAAAAAAAATTTTGTTTGGTGCCGCTAATTATATGTTAATTAGTCCGCAAGACGTCATGGTTAGCTGTCAAAATCGCGAAGCTACGTTCAGGTTTGTATCCTAAAAAATGTATTTTATTATACTTAATTTCATTATAGTCAATTAATTTCTTTGATTAAATGATAATATCGATATGCCGTCGTCGAGAAGGTGTTGTGTAAATAATCCAAATACATTTTGTTATATTTGTGGTGAATATGTAGTAAAAAAGTTTAGAAAACCTATAACAGATGCAGTGAAGAAGACATACATACATCCTTGCGAAATCTCGAAAACTACACGTAGCATTAAAAATGTAAGTATCAATTTTTTATCAGGGTATCGAACGTACTTGAAATCTGTTTTATTTTTAGCGGCACCAAAATCATTGTAGGCCTGTGTTATCATTATCACAAAAAGAATTTTGTTGAACGAAAAACAATTAAACTCTCAGCAAATCAATCAAATTTTTCTTCACAAAATAAACGAAAAATTTCTTAAAATGAATGAAAAGCCAATTTTTTTATGAAACTTCTTCATTAAGTGTATGAAAGTTTTAATTGATAAAACGATAGTTTTCATAACATTTTATGAAAACTTTGCTTTAACTGAATGAGAATAAGATCAATGGACGAATTCCAATGCAATTCCATTGATTTTAGGAAAAAATTCCAGTATTATTTCAAATAATGGCCCTAAAAATTGAAATCAAATACAAAAATGGCAAAAGTCTAGTGGTACTTTGAAACAAAAATTTCATAGCCACAATTGTTTTGTTGTACACAATATTTCATTTTCCTCGGTGTTAAAAGAATTATGGAACTCAGTGGAATTATAGTGAATAGTTTGTGTTTATTAATTGGTTTTAAATAAATTTATGTAATTTCATACTGTTTTATGAAATTATTACTGTCATTACATTTTTTATGAAATTATTACTGTCTTTATATTATTTTTTATATAAGTGATCCATTTGTAATAGTGAAGCAAACTGTTTATATAAATATAAAAAATTAAATTTACTATTGATTTAAATATTAAATAAATTAATGTGTTTTGTAATGGTAATGTTTTATGTGTTTTAAAAATTGGAGTTTGGGTACGTACTACACTCAAAAAAATAAGTTAGTACAAAAGTTAGTAAAACGTCTTGTAAATCAGGTATACTATTTTTTAGCAAATTTTTTTGCTAAAATCGTGTTTTCAGCTAAAATTTTTGTTATACTTATTCAGCACTTAACTGTTTTATACTAATGCTTTACTAATATACTAATGTTTTACTAATTAATTTTGCTAAAAAAATTGTGCTGATAAGCACATTAATAGTGTGGTCGACAACCAGATTGAAAGATATACGCAGAATGAAGGAGATGTTGCGGCATGTCAAGATGTAGTAGAGAAGAGGAAAATGATACTAAAAAGTACAACTCTAATAAGACATATAAAAAAATCAACCACGGAAGACTTTTGTATCTGTTTTTCATACATAAAACAAAATTGAGGATTAAAACAACTTAAATTTTGCGTTGTCACCGGCTTGTGAAAATAATTGTCTATTAATAAAATAAAAGAAAAAAGAAAATATTTAAATTTAATATGTATTTCTAAACTAAATGTTTATAGATTAATAATCTAGTGTGGTCAAATTGCAAACAAACATATACAGACATGTAGACAGAGTAAAGCGAAAGACAAAGACGCACATCTTGGGTAGATTTTTATGGTTCCTTTTTCTTATTGCAAAAAAAAGGGTTGTTTTTTTCGTTTCGTTTGTTTTTGTTTATTTTTTCGTTTTGTTTCTATAATTATCTTCGGCAGTTGCGTTCTTTAAAAGAAAGCATCATTTAGACTACCATTGATGTAAGTAGTTGAAAGAAAATTTTTGTTATGTTATATATATTTATTTCTATATATTTTCAGATATTAAATTAATTCATGTCGTCAATGTGGGAATATATGAATATTTTTATATTTCGTAATTATTGCAAATTATTTTTAAAAGAATCACAAAAATATGTTTTATGATTTTCAGCAAATATATTAACTAAATTACAATTTTTTTACAATTTTTTTGCGTTTTTTTCAGTCTACTAAAATTCAGCAAAAAATTTATTAATTTTTACCAAGGCTTTTTTATTTCTAATCTACTAAGTGTTAGCAAAACTTTTGCTGAATCTACTAATTTTGTTGCTAAAAATCAGCTCGCTGATTTTCAGCAAAAGATTTTGCTGACATTAGCAATTTTTTGCTAGCACCCTCCTGACTAAAATTTTACTGACTTTACAAACTTTTTTTTTGAGTGTAGGGTATTCAATAGGTTAACCGTTACTCGATTAATCAATGAATTTTAATCAAACAATTGTTCGAGCAAATGAAAATGGACAATTTCAAGTAACGAATAATTCGAACAATTTTGGTCGATTAATCGAGTCAATCGAGTCAATCGAGTCAATCAAAATATATTTCTTTAGTTAGTCTCTTTACAGGAAGAAGAAGAAGAAAACATTTTTATTGAAAAATTTTACGGACACAAGGGATACACCAGACTGCCGCAGTTTCGTCCCCCTCCTGGGACTCGTCAGTGGTTAATTTATGTGTCAATTGAACAAAGTATTTTATATTGGTAATTTGCTCTATATGAAAAACTTTTTTTTACTTTTTTTTTTGGTGTCGTACTGGTATTCGAACTCACTGCCTTAGCATCAAGCTATGCATCGTAATCTCACCTCTTAACAAGTGGAGCCACGGTCGACACAGCGATGACTGTGGCTAAAGTGGAGTTTTGTCACACTACGTACACACAAGTATTGTTTCGATCAGAAGAGACAGAATTAACTAATGCCAATGCACAATTCATTTCTCAACTAGAATGCTTCTTCTTCTTAATCCTATCTCTTTTTCACAAGTAATTATCACGTTTTTGATGCGCTTTATTCACATACAATAGTTGGATACCAAGTGTAGGTTAGAGATTGAGTCGCCGTTAAGCAAGTTTCTTCAAATTTCATGTTAGAAAGTGTTTTGCAACCGTCAGATAATGACAATCGTAATTAATTTTTATAGAGAATATATTTTGTTTCAATTTATATTTTACAAAAAAAAGCTTAAACTGTTTCGTAACTAATTTTTAAAAAGGTTTTTTTTTTTTTTATAAAATATAAAGAAATGTACCAAGTACCATTTTAATGCCCATATTATAGTTGTTTAATAGATCTATAACTTTTTTACGTGGCTCCTAGATATACACAATACTGTACCGGTAAAAAACTATTTTTAATTTTCATTTTGAAGAAAAAAACATTCTGCACCGAGATCAATGCCTTAAAAAGAACATTTTTAAGAATTTTTTAAAATATCCTTACACAACTACAAACATTATTATACTCAAATGAACGGTCGAAACTATAAAAAAAAAAAAATTAACACCAGAAGGTCCGATTTGCAGAAACTGAGCGAAACTTTTAAATATGTTAATATTTAATAAAAAATCGCAAAAATCGCTTAACTATTATATTGTGCTAACAGTTTTTGGCAAGATTAATTCATAATTTATTGGTGTTACAGCTCGGATTGGGTATTTCGCTCTTATCTTTCATGCGGATCTATGTATATACAACTTAATCACATAAATTAAAAGTTATCTGTCTTCCAAACTTCAATGCATGTGGGGAGGCAATTTTTTAACGACAAGAAAATAATATAATTTTTTTTTGTATGTTTTTCCAAGGCATCCATGCCATATTATTCTCGATATTGCAAAAATGATAAAAGCTATATCCATAATGTTTTTTAAAGTCGAACTTATAAAAACGAAGGAAAATAAAGTAAAGTAAGAATTGTATATTAATGCAGAAGATACTTTTAATTTTAACATTTCGGAACTGCTATTATTTTTTGTTTTATTGTGTATTTTTAAGTAAAAATTTGTGAAATGACATTATTATATTACTCGAGTTATTCGAGTAATTTTAAAATATAACTCGATTAATCGAGTAAGCTAAAAACCTCAAAATCGATTTACTCGTTTACTCGAACAAAACCATATCCGAGTAATTTGAACCCTAGTACGTACGCAAACTCCAATTTTTTACGTTATAATTTATATTTTATTATTTTTTTAATATACCAACTAAAGACGTATATTATTAAAAATTAATATTTATAAAATATAAAAGATAACGAAATATAAAATAAAAAAATTAATAACAAGTCGGCAAAATGCAAATAGATTAAATAAAGAGCATTGTTGAATTGAATAAAGCGCATTGTTAAAACAACAAAATACTTATTCAATTTTATTAAATAAATTTGTTAAAATAACTAATTTCTGTTAAAACATTTGACGATATTCAATCCAAATGATATGAACCAAAATTTCGGATATTCAACCAAGAAACTGTTTGCTAAAATTCGCAGGGACCGTAATCATTATAAGTTTTATAATAAAAATTACACATTAATGATTATGTTATGAGTTTTAAGGATTTTCTTCAATGGTAATGATTATTTTTGAGTAATAATAAAAAAAATCCGCAATAATCATTATTTTTGAGCAAAAAAAATAAAACTCAAAAATAATCATTATTTATGATTTTTATTTTTTTCGCTCAAAATAAAACTCACTTTCATGTAGGTGTAAATATATATACATATTAGGGTGTGGCGATTAGTATGGAAGGAAAAAAATCTTAATGGGCGTTCTCGTTTCTGATTCTTGGGATTGTACTGAGCAAAAAAGTCCACTAGACCATACGTCTACGGTGAAAATCGAGCTTCCAGATTTTGACTTTACGGCAAAAAAGCCCTATTTTGAAATTAATAATTAACCCCTTAAACCTCACCCACAAATATGATTGATGCATTAATCTGCTAGAGAATCTTCCAAAGAAGAGATTGATACCAAAATCTTCGATAAGCTCCTCGTACTTCCTGAGATATGTCCATCCCACACATTGAATCATGACGGATATGCAAAGATTGTCAAAAAATAATAATAATGGTGCAATAATTTTTTTTTATATCTCTTCTAAGTGATTGATTTTTTGATTCAAAAAAACGAGCAATAATCATTATTTACGGTCCCTGAAAATTCGTGTTAAATGCCCAAAAAAATATTAAACTTTTTAATCTTTTTTAATATACAAGCTGCAATGATTCTTTTTCTGAATTCAAAACAACCACAACATTTTTATTGATTTGTACATTAACTATTTAGTTTTATTGAACCAAAAAAGTGCCACCAGAGAAAACAATTTAAATTAACTGAAAATATAATTTAAAATAAATGATAATTCACTTAAAATCTGGTCAACTTACTTTTCATTTAAATCAAATGTTTCTAGTTATTTATTTTTAAATATTGTTTAAATAAAACAAATCCTTAAGAACAAATGAATAGTAAGTAAAAATAAATGTTCAAACTTTAACTTCAGATCAATAAAAACAAATGTGCGATACATTTATTTGAAATTCTTTCAGTTTTTTTATATTTGTTTGTTCTACAAAATGTAGACACACACACTACATGCATATCATGTTTGAATGGCTGTAGTATTTGTAAAAAAAATCAATTTCATATAATATAAATTGAAATAATTAAAATAGTATATAAACAAACCATTTTAATAAAAAAAACAGACTGGAATTAAAATAGAACAAATATAAATATAGATTAATTATAACTATAACGGCAACAAATAAACTACAATATTCAGTTTTTGTGGTTAAATTTGTATGAAACTGTGAAAAATATGAACCGATACACAATTCTTTGTAGATTTTTCTACAAACGTTTTTATTTGAATGAAAAGAAAATTTAATTTTTAGTTTTCAATAAATAAAGTCTGTACAAAATGTTGCTATGTTATAAATAAACAAAGTATGAAACAGTAAAGTATTATTTGCTATTTATAACACTTCCCCTCAAAAATTACTTTACAATGTTGAATTTTAAATATTAACCAATCCTACTTTAGAAATACATTTGTTATGCTTTGGACTTGATAATCCTTTTGTTATATATACAAACATATATTTTAATAAAAATCAAGCACCTTGATTATCATTGTATATTATAGTTAAGTTTTGTTGACCCGTAACTTCTGCTAAAAAAACGTTTTAAATATATAACTTCTTTTGTGGATTCGGACAATGACATATATTCAGCTTCTGTGCTTGACATGGTTACTGTTCTCTGCTTACGTGAATCCCAACTTATAGCCGCATTCGCCAATTTTAATATATAACCCGTATAGGATCTTCTGTCATCTATATTTGCTTTATATTTCTTTCTTAATACCCATCGTGACTTTACAACTTTCTTGTAGTTCGGTCGGTCTACCAACGTCCATGTTTTATTTTTCATCAATGTATCGTATTCAGATTTCATAGACTTTTTCCATTCATTTGCTTCAGGACTTTCTATTGCTTCGTCAGCTGATATCGGATTATTGTGATCGATCAAATTTACAATGTTTATTTCATTTTCATCAATACGTGATTCATCGTCCTGTAATTTATTAAATAATTTTCTTGGCCTACCTCTTTTTCCAGTTTTTAATTTATTTGGCCTTCCTGGTCCTCGTTTTTTTGTTAGGGGTGTTTGGAATTCTTCACGACCATCATTATTGTCTTCTTCGTTTCTGATATTTCCATAACCTTCAGGAAAACCATAAAATTCGTCATTATCACTGTTTTCACTATCACTATTTTCCTGTTCTATAGGAATTTCATGTTGTATTTCTTGTACATCATTAATTTCATCTTCTTTTGTTAAAGATTTGCTTTTTGGTACAAAAACGACGTCAATATCATTGTTACCTTTATGTTCTAAAATGTCTTCTTCTATAAAATCAGAATCATATTCTTCTGGCTGGTATGTGTTCGAAAAAGTAACATCTCTTGAGCATATAATCTTCTTTGTTTCGGGATCCCATAATCTATAAGCCTTTGAATTTATAGAATATCCCACAAATATACATTTCTTGGATTTGGTTTCAAATTTACCTCGATTGTTTGATTTTTGTAACATAATAGCGGTTGTACCAAATTTTTGAAAATAATTTACCACTGGATTTCTTAGTATATGCTGCAGTAAATTCTTGTTTGATGCCTTCCTTCTTAAGATAATTTTTAAATTCATTGTTTGTATATTCGGTACCATTATCCGATCGAATAGACTTAATTTTTCTACCAGTGCTTTTCTCAACCATACTTTTATATTCTTTAAATTTTTCAAAAACTTCATTCTTCTTCTTTAGAAAATATATTTCGCACCATCTTGACTTGTCATCGATAAATGTTAAAAAATATCTTGATCCACCAATTGAATTTATTCTCATGAGACCACATACATCAGTGTGTATTAGTTCAAGAACTTCGGATGATTTGGAATTTGATCTTGCAAATGGCTTCTGGGTTTGCTTTCCCTTGACACATGTTTCGCAAATCTGTAATTTTTCATTAATATTAAAGTTGATACCATTTACCTTGTTTTTGCGAATTAAATCCTTAAGATCGTTTTCATTAAGGTGTCCATAACGTTCATGCCATTCTTGTATGGACGACGACTGCACTGCTTTACAATTTTTAGCTTCATCTTCTTCAAAGTAATATAAATCTTTATTTCTTTTAGCAATCAATATTTTTTCTCCAGTTTTTGGATTTGTTATAACAGCTTCTTTACGTGTAAATTTACCTTCGAGACCATGATCTGTTATCTTTGCAACTGATAACGAATTCGATCTCAAATCAGGAACATACAAAGTATTTTCTAATCTTGTTGTACGTCCATTTGTGATTTTAAATTTCACAATTCCTTTACCTTTAATTTTTGTTGATTCATTATTTGCCAAATGTAGGACCTCTGTAGTTGGTGACTTGAGAACATGGAATTTTTTCTTTTGAGAGCACATGTGGGATGATGTTCCGGAATCTAAACACCACTTACCACATATTTCATCTATTTGCATAGCTACTTCAGCGTTTCTTGTAGATTCGTGCTTTTTATTACCATTATTTTTGTTGTTACTTTTCGACCAACAGTCTTTTGCCATATGACCCACTTTTCCACAAGAGTGACATGGAAATTTAAATTTACCTTTATTTTTCTGAGCTTCGTGTAGGGTTGCCATTCGTACTGTTTTAAACAGTACATGTACTGTTTTTTGAAAAATGTACTGTATTATTCACAACACCTAAAACAGTACGCAAAAGTACTGTTTTTTTGGATTTGTACTGTTTTTGTACTGTTTTTTTTTTTTTGTATATTTTACATATTTTTATATAAACAAGTTTTTTTGCGTGTACCAAAAATATATATTTTTTAACCATGCTTTTTTTGTGTGTACAATAGTTTTTTATATAAATTTTTTGAATGTCCCTGTATTAATTCCACTTCGTTTCTTTGTACATATATAAGTTTGGTTTGTTTACTTTTCAAGCAATGGATGTTTGTTAACACAATTTTTTTTCATGACACTGCCCAATGCAAAAAGTAATGGCGTCCAAACTAATAATTTTAGCCAATTTGACGAAATTTAGTCAATTTGATGAAATTTAGTCAATTTTACTTCTTTAGAGGATGTAAACTTGACGAAACTTTGTTGATTTGAATAAAATTTGTTAAATCTTCAAAAAAAAAAAAAATTTCGTTAAAGATCTACAAATTTTTTTTGTTGATTTTACCTACGCTATTTGGTTCGGTGTATTAACTTATTTTAAGTAAATATGTGATGTGTTGAAGTAAAAGTTATGTTAACAATAAATACAAAAATGTACTGTTTTTTTTTTGAAAAGTACTGTTTTTTTTCATCAATGTACTTTTTTTTCACTTTTCAAATATGGCAACCCTAGCTTCGTGTTTATTATAAAATTTTTTTGCATTTTTCTTAACAAACATTGCATCTGATGACTCTTCATTTGAATTTCTTTTATGTGCTTCGTATTCTTCTAATAATTTAATTTTTAAAGTTTCAGGGTCTGGTAATTTATCTTGTGTTTCAATAGCAATTCTAAACGATTCATATTCCTCTGGAATACTATACAATAACAAAATTGTAAGTAAGTCATCGATAATTTCCAGATTCATTTCATTTATTTTGTCAACAATGTCAACAAATTTTCTGATGTGGTCTCTAATGTCCTCACCATTCTTCATCTTATGTAAAATAAGATTTTTAAGCAGCATTGCATTTCTAGCAGGACCTTTTGACTGATAAATGTTGTGTAATTTATCCCACACATCTTTGGATGTTTTGCAGTTTTTGATCTGCTTCAATTCACTTGGGGCTATTAACAAGATCAAATCCGACTTAGCTTTCGCATCTTCGGATTCCCATTCAATAACTTTATTAACGGGTTGATTTGGTTTTGGGCAGTTCCCAATTACATATTTCCAAGCATCATTTTTTATTAACAATGCTTCAACTTGGATTTTCCATTTATCAAAATTTTCCTTACCCAATGGTTCGATTTTAAAATTTGAATAACTCATTTTTTTTTTTTCTGTTTCTATAAATTAACGTTTTCAATTTTTCCGTTGTTTTCTCTTTATTTCCCGATTTCACTATTCGGTTTAAACCTTCGAATCTATTTTATTTTTTATATTCAGTTTTTCGGTCAAATTCACTATTCCGGTTTTTCGTTATTTTATTTTTTTTTTTTATTTCCCGGATTTCCGTTATTCAATTTAACGATTTTATTTTTTTATAATTCCGCGAGGTTAAGTACTGGGCACATAACCTGTGAAAAATATGAACCGATACACAATTCTTTGTAGATTTTTCTACAAACGTTTTTATTTGAATGAAAATAAAATTTAATTTTTAGTTTTCAATAAATAAAGTTTGTACAAAATGTTGCTATGTTATAAATAAACAAAGTATGAAACAGTAAAGTATTATTTGCTATTTATAACAGAAACTTTATATAAATGAAAATAATAAAAGAAACTAAAAAATCTATAAATGCTAGCACATTATTTTGAACAAATGTATGAAAAATGAAAAAGTTTAAATAAATATTTATTTAAAAAATAAATGCATGTTCGCCTATTTTGGACTCAATTGAAAACTTTTTTATTAAACTACAAACAGTAACGTACATAATATTCTAAGTGTAGAATAGTTTATAATATTTGCTGAAATAGTTCTAACAAAATATTGTTCTGATACAATTTAAAATAGGAAAAATTTCCAGCCAGGACGTTAAAAAAATTTTCAACTTTTTGATCCTTTTAGTACCTATTTTTTGTTTGTGGATATATTTCTATGGGAACGTGATAAGTCTCCCACTTTTTATTTATTTTTTATATTTACAAATTTTATTTACATTTTTATAAAATATAGTTTTTATTTTCTTTTTAAAATTAATTCCAAAATTGAGTTGAAAATAGTTGACAATAAACTATCTGAGTTATAATTATAAAATAGTTTTGAAAGTTGTTTTGGGGAAGCATCCACATTTCTTTTTTGACATTAGATTCCTTTTCGGTTCCTCAAATTATAAAGAAAAAAGTTTACATACAAAAAGGTGTCCGAAAATCTATTTTTTAAACTCTCGGCCCATTTGTACTACTAAAACGTTCGAATAACCAAAAAAGCTTTGTTTGATTTTTCGAAAGGACTAGTTTTGCTAGTTTTTATTGTATAATAAATATTAAAAACTTAGATTTACACAAAATTTTTTGCGTATTTTACAATTATTATTTTAAAACCGGTTAAAATATCCGGGTTTTTCGGTTTTTTAGATATCGCTTTGTTTGTTGATATCTGAAATTTTTTGTATTTATAAACTAAAAAAAAATTATTAAAAACTAAAATGCTGTAATTTTAAACTGAAGATAGATAGCGTTTTAGTTAGTAGTTTTTTAACTTTCTCCCAAACTTTTTTTGTTCGACTTTAGAGTAGTGAAAGTATATTTAACTAACATTGCGGGTCTTCCACCGGGACACACAACGATGTGGATTAAACTTGGAAATGTGAAATTAAAAAATAAATTATACATAAAAATCACAAAAAAAAAATCGAACGATTCAATCCCTTTCATACATCCCTGTTACGGCTTTTAAATCAGAGCGAAAGTGAAAATTTTAGAATTTTTCGGTGTTCTTGCGATTAAATCAGAACGTTTTTCCCTATTTTCTATTCGTTTTAATTCGTGTAAAGAAGCCTGGTCGAAAGTAAAACGAATGCCCTTTTTTCTAATAAATTACAATTTAGGGTCAAAAATGGTGCTTAATATTAAAAATTTAGAACCTTTTTTTATTTATTTCTGATTTTATTGTATTTTTGCTGTATTGTTTATACATACTCTAAAAAACTGTTTTAAAAAAACATTTTTTTCTTTTGATATTCTAGAAAACACTTAACCCTCTAACGCCTGACGATGACATTTGTCATCGTTTATAAAATTGAACCCAAATGCTTCGAATGAGTGTTTTATACTTAGAAATTGATATAGTTCGATATAAAAGTGAATTAGCTAAAAGTTTTGCGAAGAAACTGTTCGTATTCAGTGCACTGTTAAAACGCGAGAAAGCTTTAAAGTTCAAATTTTGTAAAAATTCAAAAAATAATTATTTTTTAATTAACTGAGATTTCCAACAACTAAAACACTTATTTAAGTTGATTTAAAACTCTTCAAAATTAAGTATAAGTAAATTAATAATCAGTCCTTATTTTTCTTCAAGGCCGAACAGGCTTTTATCAGGATATCTCTAAAGGACATTGTCTTAACTTATAAAGTAATGGACGGATCGTTTTGAAATTTGGTATAGAGAAGACAATCAGTAATAGTAGCAAAAGTCTAAAGCTTGAACAAAAAATATTGAAGTTAAGATACTTTTTCGCCCTATTTCGCATTTTGCAAAAAGCGAAAATCGCCATATCTTCTTAAAAAGAAGCACAAAAAGTTTATTTTTGGATTGTGGTTATGTCTTGGTAAGAGCAATAATTTTTGGTACAAACTTTTGTTTTACTTGCATTAGTTTTCGAGATAAATTTTAAATTATTTTTGCTCATATCGCCGAAAGTAGTCAGCGAAAAACATTTTTTTAAGAGAAATTATTATTTTTTTTGCAAGACGAATACATGGTATGAATTTCATTGCAAAACAAAATTCGGGCATTAGAGGGTTAAACAAATTGACAACAATGTTAGAAGCATTTCTTAAAAGCATTTTACTTTCCATATGTTTTTTATTTTCCATAAAACCATATGTTTTTGGCACTTCGATAATAATTTCGAAAAAAATTCGAGTTTTCGAAAGCTTTTAGGATTTGAGAAGACCAAATTTCAATTTCATGTGATTTCACAAATTCGTTCTAATTGCAAAACGTTCTAAAGTAGGGACATGGGCGATAGAATGTGGTGGTTGATCTAGTAGGAAATCTTCTTTGTAAGACAAATCTTGTAAATCCTTCGCAGTTATTATCAGAGAAGTAAAAAAAAAAAAAAACAATTTAGAAAAAAAAAATTCAAAGTTAATGGAAAAATTAATATTAGTGTCTTACCGAACAGTTCGGCCAAAAAACTATATTTTGTCGGTTTTTTGATATCTAAAGGCAATGATGACAAATTTAATTTTTTTTTTGTGTATAAAATTTAAGAGAAAAGCCGAAGTTTAGCTATAAAGTTAAAAATTCGGCCGCCGAACTATTATCGATTTGGCCGAACTTTCTGAGGCCGAACAGTAAATTCATTTCTTAACTACAGACTTAAAATTTGACACTCAAAATAGCATCTAATCAGTCCAATAAACATTTTTCCATCCGCCAAATTTGTCCATAATGCTTTAAAATACCGAATACAGACCAAATGCATTTTCTGGCCGAACTGTTTGGTCGGACACTAATTAATATATTATTCCAAAAAATGTTTATTTCTCTAAAATTTTAAGCTTGAAACATATTCGAAAATTCCGAGTTATTCAAGACGAAAAAAACTGATTTTCGAATAACTCGAAACCCGCCATTTTCCAAAAACCGAAAAAAATAGAAAAACTCGGTTTATCGAATAATTCAAAAACTCTATTACCTCGTTTTCTTACTTTTTCCCTTCTTCCTTTTTTTCCTTCTTTCTTCCTTTTTTAAATTTCTTTTCCGTTTTTTCGATGTAGCTGAGGGACGGGAAATTTTGGCTAGTTTTAATTAAAATACTGTTACACTTATAAAAATTATAATATCAAAGTTGCCATATGATAATTTTAAAAAATTGCCGAAGAGCAGAATATTTTAAAACAAACATTTTAAAAAGCGATTACCTTTAAAGAATCAAAATCTAATATACATATTTTTGAATCTTTAGTTGCTAATATTTACACAAGAGGGTCTGTTTTATCTACTAAATAAAATATATTTTATGAGTTAAGTGTTTTTTAATTGTTAATATTATGCGTATTCATTAAAACTCGTACATGTCTTATAAACCTGGTATAAACTCTTATTTGACGTTCCGTTTGTTCGTAAAATGTTAAAGTAGTTTCTGTCAGAAAATGCTTTTTTTTAATATAAGAGATTTTTTTAAATATAAGATGGCACACAATTTTTTAAAAGAATCGTTTTGTAACGGACATTTTTTTAATGGTCAGATTTTATTGAAACTCTGCATACAAGGATTTTTGACATTAATTAATAAGAATCTAAAGTTAGCTTTTTACAATGGCGGGTCCATTGGCGACTCCAACATGCAAACCGATTTCTTACAGAATGTATATATTCATCATTTTCAGAATTCAACGTCAGATTATTAGTAAACAATGGTAAAATGGAGTATGCATACTCTAAAAATCATGTGTTAAGAGTTTAATTTTTTTTTCTTAAAGAGCCCTATAAACATTGACAGAATATGAATCCTAGACGGTTGAAGATATTTTAAAATATTAATTTTGTATAATTTTATGGACAAATCTTAATTCAAAAATATATTAATTTTTTTTTTTTTTTTTGTTTAATTCATTTTTGCTTTTATTTTTTTTTAAATACTGTGATTTTAAATTTTTTTTCTTAAATTTAGCCATTATTTATATTTTAAGTAAAAATAGAATAAATTGTGCCATAGAGTATTTGAAAAATCCATGGTCCGATCAGTCAGATTTTCAAAAATGATATACAATTGAAGAACTAATTTTTAACAGAGAACTAAACTTTTATGTTTTCTCATCATTATCTAGACCCACTAGACATAGATCCACTGAACATTTTTCAACCAAACTTTCCACAATTATAGAACCATGCTTCATTAAGAAATTGTTGTAATTATTGTTGTTTAAAGCGACCTCTAGTGGAAATATTGGCAAACAAAGTTGAAACTTTGACAACATATAAATCCAAGACGGTTGAAGATGTTTTAAAAATTAAAATTTTGTACGATTTTGCGAAGATTTTTTTTTCAAAAATATATTAAAAATTATTTCTTTTTAACTTAACCGGCTTTTATAATTTGTTAGAAAAAGAACGTATAATAAAGGGGACTATTTATTCCTTTATTAATTTATAAAAATTATTAAATTGTGCCGAGTCGAATAAGGAAGAATTAACGACAGTATTCGTCTTCAGCCGTTATGTTGAAATTAAAAGACAAGAGCTATAATTTTTAATAATGTTTTTTCTTTAAATGTTACATCGGGAATGACAAAAATTATAAAATAACATAACTAACTAACCTCTAGTCGAAATGAAAATGTAGTCTACACTTAGAATATTATGTAGGTAAAGACTACTGCAAATGTGGTTAAAATGAAATTTCACTTAAAAAAGGACGACTTACATTTTTTTACTGATCGAAAAATGAACCACAATAGCAATAAAAATTATCCACGTATGTAGTAAAAAATAAACAACCATTAATAGTTTTATTTTTTTAAATAAAAAAAAAACTGCTGTATAAAATGAATGTAAAATCATAAAACAGTAATTTGATGTGGTTTGCTTTTTTAATGAACTACACATGTAGTCAAAAATTAAATTTCTTCTACAAATGGCCATTAAATATATACGAATTATTTTAATTGATACTACAATTACCTTAATAGGACCGAATTCAATTAAACTTTTAACTGAATTAACAAATAGTTTAATTTAAACTCGATTTTAGTTTGTTCTATGTTTTAGGTACTTTAAATCACTTAATTATCCTTATCCCGTAAAGTATAAATAAAGCCGTTTAAAAGTACTAGGTTGAAAATGGAGCTGTTGTTCCGTAATGAGTTAATTTGAAATATTTTGATAACAATTGCAAGAATTGTGGAGGACATACTCGACATTTTTAAGTTGTTATAATAAATATACTGTGATTACCTGTAATATACGAATTTATATGAGTAGGCTTATTATACTTATTACAAATTAATTTCATATATTAAGTGTTTTACTTTAAGAAAAAAGAACACCTTACACCTTATCAGGCACCTAACACCTTATCAGGCACGTAGCTAGGAATTTGTTTCGTGGGCAATCATGTATTAATAATATAAATCGCTTTCTCACGTCATTTTGAAACAAAAACCTCCCGCATAGAGTGCATTTCCTTAAAATGCATTTTATTAATTTTTTACTTATTGTGTATATACCCTGCGGGAAATGGACCAGTCATTGGTATGGTCACGTGACTAGAAGTTTGTGTGTATGATCCAGTCCAAGTTTCGGTTCTGTTATATGAAAGTGACCGGTACTTTTAACATGGGCTTGTCATAGGAGGTGACAATTGCTACCTGTGGAGCACTGTGTGACGTGACGAATAATTTGACCAAGGTAACGTATCACCGTACCGACTGAAATGAATATGCTACGGGACAAGTTAAAAGTAGGTAGTGCCAAAGTATGACCATTTTAGGATTTATGTGACATGCAACAGAACCAGTAGTGGTTAAAAAATTAGCACGTGACTGGTGTAGGTGGACGTATCGAAGAACTGGAGAATAATTTTTGAAGGAAAACTAGTCACATATTAAGGGCAATGTGTTCTGTTATAGGGGTAGTTTAAATGGAATAGTTTTGCTACGTATCACTGCACAGGTCTAAGGGGTACATGTCGCCGGGCATGCGAAAAGTAATTAGCAAGTAACCTTCCACTTTTTATTCAGAGTGTGTCACATTATGTACGGGTTGATAAATAGCCCGTCCGGAACCAGTCACTGCACTTATATAAAACAGCTTGTCATACCACCTGTTCAAAAAAGCTTCAAAAAGGCACAACAAAAATTAGTTCATTTTGTCTATACCCAAACAAAAAACTATAACATTAAATTCGTTATAACAATTTAAATTTGAAAAAGTACATAAACTAGTCCAGAAGTCCGGATGTTCAAAAATATAACATTGGTATTATCAAACAATTTCTACTAATTTTTATGTTCCAACACTTCCAAAAAGCACTTCATGAACGTGCTGCATTATAATTCTAGTTCACAATAATAACTTTATAAAAAGAAGGAGCTGCAACAATTCAGCACAACTTTAATGTATAACTTATAAAGTAGAGTAACAAAATATATACTCAGTTTTAATTTTGTTCCAAAAAAAACTTAAAAATCGCCAATTACTTCCACATAAAAAATCGTTATCAAAAATATTGTAAAATATCTAAACAAGATATTTCGAAAACCGATATGCAGAAATTTTGAAATTTTAATTTATATTCTTGTAAAGTGTTTCAAGTTTTGAATAAGTTGTGCAAAAAATAATATTCTGGTGATAGTTTTTTCGCAGCGATATTTTATGTGTAAAATCGTCATTCACTCCAAAAATCGCCAGTCGGCATTTTGAAAATTAACTTGCCAAACGAGTTTTAAGATCGCTACGTTTGGCGAGAAAACGCCATATCTGACAAGCTTGGTCACTGTCTAAACAGTACTGTATTAAGTTATTTTAAACCAGTGAAGTGTTGCGTCTTCATTCCTACTGCCACAAAGTCGGTACATAAAAAATGCATTCAGTGTTGTGTTCACTTTGCTGCAGTCAAGAAACTGCATTCTTCGGTACTAATTGCCATGTTTTTATCCACTGCTAACGGTTTTCAACCAGTTCAATGGCCAGTAGCAACTCAACTGCAACGAACCTAGTCGCTTCAGTACACTGTGATGTTATGTTACTTTTTCTCCAGTTACGTGATATATCTGGTACCAACCAGCGAATGTTTTGTTACCATAGCTATAGTCACGTGATTGGACATTTCACCCAAATTAACACTTTTGGTGCACCACAATTTTGGTTTCACCAGTTTCGTGACGTGCTCCCCAACCATATATCATAGAATTACCACTTTGGATCAATCGACCCTTCATTTCCCGTAGGGTATATATATATATACATATATATATATACCTGAAATCGCTCAGGTCTTATTTAAACTAAATTATGTATTTCCAATTCACT
Source organism: Delia radicum (assembly GCA_021234595.1). Lineage (NCBI taxonomy): Eukaryota > Metazoa > Arthropoda > Insecta > Diptera > Anthomyiidae > Delia > Delia radicum. The sequence continues at coordinate 13,638,099 of CM037852.1, read as the reverse complement.
TTGATTTATATTTTGGACAATTTCAAATGCTTTTAAAATTTTCTTTAATCAATTTTTTAAATAAAAACCCTTTAAAATTTCTAAAAAAACAACATCGTTATAACACAAATACTGGTTTAGCTGCTTGATTTAAAAATGTCGCATTTCAAGGAGCGCCGATCGAAATTTGTTTACATTTAGTCTACAAAAAAAAATTGAGAAAATTTGAGTCACATTGGACCACGTTAACACATTATGCATATCGATCAAAGTTTGAGGAATAAATTTGTTTCGAAAAATTAAAAAAATATGGCCTCTGTGTGGAACACGAGTCGCTGTAATGGATTTTGAGATATCGTAATATATATCTTAAAAAAATACTGAAAACTATGTTACCAGATCCGTGCGTAGCAAACCAAATTTAAAAAAAAAAATTGCACTATAAATAATGTAACGACTTTTACGGCACAAGTAAAATTAATTTTGTGTCTTAGTGGTATCTCCATTTTAAAAGATTATGTCAAAATACACAGAAAAAATGATTGTCAAAAAAATTTCAATTAAACTATTGTTCGATTTCAAACTTACTGTCAATTAAGTGCTTAATTAAAAATTTGGTATAAAAAAAATTTCAGTTTTTATGACGTATATTAACAACATAGAAACAAATGCAAACATTTAAAAAAATCGCCAAAATTAAAAAAAAATCGTTTCAAGTAGAAAATTCGCGTTTCTTTAATTTTGGTGATTTTTTTTTAATATTTTTCGAATTTCGGCGTTTATTTTGTTAGTTTTTTTAATTTTGGCGATTTTTTTACAATTTTGGTGATTTTTTAAAAATTTTGTAATTTTTGCGATTTGTTTTTAACCCTTGTGTGACATCCTTCCTTACAACCCTTCCACTGACATCCTTGGTACAGCTGTACCACTATATAACTTATATTGAAAAAATGGTATATTTCATTGAAAACAAAAGAAATTTTAAGTTTATATATGCTTTGCATCGTTGCCGTCAGAATTGTGGAAACCAAATAATGATGAGTGTATTTCACGGCGTCTGGCTGATCGAAACTCTTCTGGAACGCAAGTCTTATTTTTTCGTAAAGTTCCCACACAGGCTAAGCTGTTGGACATAAGATTTTTGCACAGCGGAAGTGATGTAAAAAAATTATCTCCTACAACTGTTTGACCCGTGTTGTAATACCTCTGAACTAAACGTTTCACAACATTCTCTCCAACATTTGTTTGTTGCTGAGCTCCTGGTGGTTTGCCGGTATAAAGTTCTCCTTGCAATGGAAATTTAGTTATCGCATCGCAGACCCAAAATAAATTTATCCCGTACTTTGCTATTTTACTCGGAATGTACTGTGTGAAACGTGTTCGACCTCTGTATGGATGCAATTGCTCATCAACAGTCACAACATCGTTGGCTTTATAAAGCCGATTCAAATTAGAATTGAGCATATTGAACATATCACTTATCGCAGCAGCTTTATCCGTTTCTTCTCTTCGAGTACGTTTAGCACTGTTGTCAAATCGAATACAACGATTTATAGTGTGAAATCTCTGACGCGTCATAGTAGCTCCAAATATCGGAAACCAATCTGTTTTCCATAGCTCAACGGTGTGCTGATAGTTGGATTTAAATAAATTAATTTTCCATACAAATATGTTTGTGGTACAATTGTACCAAGGATGACAATGAAGGCATAGATGTACGTTTGCCACTCCCACCGATTAACGAGACATGAACAGACAAAACAAATGTGATCATTACATTCTTAAATGTATATTTGAGGCATTCATTAAGTTTCAGCTCTTTAGATGCACAAATAATATCAAAATTTTGTTTTCAAAGTTCAAATTGGTACAGCTGTACCAAGGATGTCACACAAGGGTTAATTAAGCAATTTTTTCCCAATAGTAAACAATATTCAATTTAAATTTTAACAGATGTGAATAAAACTATAATTGAAAATAATATTAATTAAATAGATACAAATTATTAGTGTCCGACCGAACAGTTCGGCCAGAAAATGCATTTGGTCTGTATTCGGTATCTTAAAGCGTTATGGACAAATTTGGCGAATGGAAAAATGTTTATTGGACTGATTAGATACTATTTTGAGTGTCAAATTTGAAGAAAGTCTGTAGTTAAGCAATGAATTCATTGTTCGGCCTCAGAAAGTTCGGCCAAATTGAAAATAGTTCGGCGGCCGAACTTCTAACTTTATAGCTAAACTTCGGCTTTTCTTTTAAATTTTATACACAAAATCGAATTAAATCGGCTCAACAAACATGTTTCCAATACCAAAATTTGGTCATCATTGCCTCTAGATATCAAAAAACCGACAAAATATAGTTTTTTGGCCGAACTGTTCGGTCGGACACTACAAATTATTTTAATTGTTACTACAATTACATCAACACTACCGAATTCAGTTAAACTTTTACTGAATCAAAAAATATTTTAATTCAGACTCAATTTTAGTTTTTTCTGTGTAGACATATTTAATTTTTAGTTTATATTTTTTGATTATATTTTAAGTCAAAGACATCGAAATCTCTTATGAAATGATTTTATTTATTGCTTTTTGTAGAAAATCAACTCAAACAATGATAGCCGCCATTTGCAGGCGATGTTTTCTAATGAAATTTTAAGATTCGAACCATATAAAACTATTTCCTATTTGATCCAACAATAAATATTTTTATATTAAATTTTTTTTTTTTTTTTAACATTGTTACTTCCTAACGAATTGTATTAAGTTTTTAAATTTGTCAAATCATTTCGGGTGGGGTGCTCTAGCCCCCTTGCCCCCCCCCCCCTAGCTACGTGCCTGCACCTTATTGCCTAACATAAGACAAAAATATCTTATATAAAACCATACATATCCCACAAAATGTATCTTTAAGTTTTGTGGTGTTCAAAGAACATGGATCATTTTGTGAAAAACAATCAGCAGAAAATTTTTGTAAAAAAAACTAAGTAAGAATTCAAATAAAATTAAAATAATTTAAACATTTAAAAATTTAAAACAATTTATACAATTTGAGTGTTCATATCAACAGATTCCAAGAAAACTACTGTAGCAACTAAAGATTGTCTAAGGATATCTATCGGGTTTTTCGTTATTCGGGTGTAAATAGGATCATCGAGCAAAATAAAATTGGATTTTATTTGTATGCCTCAATCTTACATGGCCTGGTAGTAATTTTTTCTGCCAACAGCATTTTTTGCCAGTTATTTTACCAATAAGAATGTAGATTACGGCACTTTATTTACATCTATACAAGTGTTCTTCAATGTTTTTAGTAATTCAATGAAAGCTATATCGCTAATCATATTGTCACCGAAATTACTAGCAGCCGAATCAATTATGGCAAAATTGGATGAACGTTGTGTTGACAAGGATGAAGTGGATCTGGTAATCAGAACAAAAAAGTTTTGTTGGAAAATTGTGGTTGCCTTTATCATTCTCTATATGATTTTTACCACAAGTACTTTTCTTTGCTCTGTAATAATGGGACATCCACCCTTTTCCATTTATTTGCCACGCATTAAGTGGCGTAACTCAAATTGGGAGTTTTTAGTGGCCTCATTTATAGAGTGGATATTAATCAGTGGAGCGTGTTTACAACATGTGGCCAGTGATACATATGGTCCTGTTTATATTAACGTTATTCGAGGACATATGAATATTTTGTGCTTAAGAATAAGGAAATTGTGTACGAATCCTGAAAAAAACATTAGAAGAAAATTATAATGAACTGAAATTGTGTATAAGAGATCATAAAAATATATTAGAGTAAGTAAAAGTGGTAATTTATATACTTTTTTCGTACACTCATTATAATTCATGCATAAAAATAAGAAAATAATGTTAAAGCAAGGAAAACTTTCTTAAAATAAACAAATTTTCGTTTATTTTACGAAAGTTTTTGTTATTTATTTGGAAAGTTTTCGTATTTTTATGAATCGATTATTATCAGTGTTTATACACATTGAGTTTAATGGAACTCGAATATGTAATAGAGAATCCAAGCTTGACCTCATATTTTTTAACTCATTATTGATGAACTATTCCGTTTTTAAACCAGTACGTTTTAACGGCCTTATTTTTTTTTTATTAAATTCAGCCGAATCAAAGACCCAAAAATAATTCAATCGAGTATATTAAAAAATAACAATTTGTGCTCCTTTTCGATAAGAACTTTTTCAAAAATTATTTAAAAATATAAAAAAGCCTAATGATTTATATTTTTCTATAATAAAATAATGAGAAAATACTAAAAATGTTTCTTCTGCTAAAATTAGTTCATCCATTGTATGTAATTTTAAAAAATCTAGCCGATCGTACCAAGAATTTTTAAAAATTATTTAAAGTCAAAGTATACCAAAATTAATTACCGGACAAAGGTAATTAAGTGGTTTAAAAATCACAAAATAATTTATCATCTTGACTAAAATTGCAAACAAAAAAATTGTAAAAAATTATTATTCAGTTTTGTCACAGAATTATAAAAAAAATATATTTTTGCCCTTTTTTATGTGAACTTTATTAAAAATTATTTAAAAATATACAAAATGGTAAAAAATACGAAATTTTTTCGTCTGCTAAAATTTGTTTTATCCATTGAATATATTTTCGAAAATCTGACCGAGCGGACCCAGAAAAAATTTTAAATTCGCAAAGTCAAAAATATGCCAAAATTTATTCCGTTTTTACTTAGAACATAAGTAATGGCTAGTTTTTACTGAAACACTATATTATATAAAATTAAAATTATTAAGTGCGCCCCGGTAGGCTAGTTGGTAGCGTGCTGGCTTATCAGTACAGGGGTCGTGGGTTCGATTCCCACCAGAGGCACTGGTCTGTTTTCGCTACAACGCGCCGCAAGCCATAGTAGCTAGTGCTCGGTTCGGTAGTAGTATATAATAATTAATTATATGATTATTAATTAATAATAAAAAAAAAAAAAAATTATTAAATTATTTCCAATTGTCTAGGATTTATATTCTGTCAAAATTTTAACATTCCACTAGAATTCGTTTTACGAAAAAAAGAAATTACAAAAATTTCTTAAAGGAGCATTGTTCTATATACGGGTATCTGAAACGTTTGGATAAAAAACTTCCAGAGGATCTATAACGTGTCCTTAATGAGTTAAAAGTGATATGCCAATTTTCAAATAAAATCACTTTATGTTTAAAAATTTTACACTTTCTACCCAATCGCCACCAAATTTCATATATTCGCTCTCAAAGAAGTTATACAGTTACTGCATGACAGTTGTTGTATAGTAGTCAGTAGTTGTTATTTTTAACTGCAATTAAAATTGTTTTTCTATGAAATAATACAAAACAACTATTCTGACAGTTATTTAAAAAGCAACTGAAGAAAGGCACCGTATTTTTTAACAGTTGTTTAAAACAGTTATTTTAGTATTTCAATAAACAACTACCGAAACATTAGTTCCGCAGTAAACAGTTAATTTTTATTAGTTCTTTAAAATAGAAGATTATGTCGAGATTTTTTATTTATTGACTTTGCATTTTAAGTAGGATGTGGGAAATACAAATTTTTATAGCAATTGAAAGAAAAAATCATTTTTGTTATTTAAAACTATTTTTAAAATACCGAAAAAATAAATAGTAAAAAAAGTAGATATTACCAATTTTCTCAGTAGTTTAAAAGTTTTTGTAGTAAACAATTTTCAGTTTTTTCACGAAATTTTTAGTTACTTTTACTGCATTTGGTAGTTGTTTATCAAAAGTTAAAAAGAACAACATTTTTAGTTATTGTAACGGTGATTACCTTTGTTGCCTTTTCAACTGCATTTACAGTTGTTTTAACTTTCATTTTCAGGAGATTCTATTGTCAACCTTTTTTTAGTTTGGAACTGTTAAAATTCACTTTATTTTTTTTTTTTTTTTTTTTTTTTACACCTCACTCAAATTTGTATATGCATTTTTAGGCTCTACGATATTGTATCGCCCGTTATTTCGACCACCATATTTATACAATTTACCGTTACCGCTGCAATATTGGGTACATCGCTTATTAATGTTTCCATATTCGCCACAAATACTTCAGATGTAATAACTTGTGTTATTTATATGTTTGGTGTATGCTTGGAGATTTTCCCCTGTTGTTACTTCTGCGATTGCTTAATTTTTGATAATGATGACTTGGCCAATGAAATATTTCACTCGTCCTGGGTATATCAAATTCAAAGTTATCGAAAAAATGTTGATATTTTTTCTGCAACGTGTGCAACAGCCAATGATTTTGACGGCGGGAAAAATGTATCCAATAAATTTGAATAGTTTTATAAGTGTAAGTTAAGTGAAATAACCAGAGTTAAGCACAAATTAATTAAATTTAGAGTTCGAAAGAATTAATTCTTTTTGGATTAAATTACTTAAAATTTTAATTCAATTTATTAATTCAAAGAATACATTTATTAAAAATATTAAAACGTAGCGAATGAAAGAATCAAAAACTTAAAATTTATCAAATGAACTCCCATTTTAATACAATTTATTTTAATCTAGGTAATTGAATTATTAATTCAACCTTACTTACTAAATATAAATTTTCGTTCAATTCCTTGAAGAAATTCAACTTTAAGTCTTATTCCTTTTGAACTCGTTATTCCAACTAGGAGTTTAATTTATCTTTGAATTCCCTAAATGAATAAACATTTTCGTTTAATTCCCTGGAAGGAAATTATTTTTCTTTAATTCTCTGAAACAATTAATTTTTTTTTTTTTTTATAAAGAATTAATGCAAGTTATGATAATTTATTAATAAAATTTAACTAAAATACAAAATAAATTGGAAATTAACAGAAATCGTTTATTCACTTAGGGAGTTAAAAGAAAAATTAAGCTCAAGGAATCAGGAAAAACTAGAATTTCTTGAAGGAATTAAGTGAATAATAAAAATGAATATAAAATAACACAAGGCAACAATTTTGAAAAAATTTTAGGGGCTTTGAAAACCACTATACAATTTTGATGTATTGTGGTCCCAGTAGTACAAATATGGTTCAATTTTGAAATTCTATGGAGAGGTTTTTTTTAAAAAATTTTTAAGTAAAATTATAAATTTTTTTAGACGTTTCTCCACATAATTAATGATAACTAAAAAAATTAGTCTGATATTATTCAAATAAATTTAGAAAAACTGAAATTTACATAGCCTTTAATCCGTTAATATATTGCGTTTAAATCGGCTCAGTAGTTTCGGAGTTATAATAAAAAATTGAGGGAAAAAATATTTTTTTTACGTGAAAATAGCAAATTTTTTTGTTTTAAAAAAATCATAAAAAATCGAAAACGGCAAAAATCGTTCAGATTTATTGCTTTATCGCAAAGCCACATGTAATAGGAACAAAATGAGATATCGATCATAAAATCGATTGATTTTTTTTCGAATTTATTCACAATTAAGTGAATTCGCTCATTTTCACCAAATTTTAGTTTTTTGTCTGATATACATAAAATTGAGTAGTTAATGTTCTTCTTTCGATTGATTGAATTTTGAAAACATTTCCCCATGCTATGTACAAATTTTCACATCAAAAATGCATTACATAGTAACATTCGTGTATTTTTTGGCAAAACCCTACCTAGAATATACTGATTCTATTCTTCGGAAAGACATTTGTGTTGGATGAGCTTAAATGTAAATAAATAAATAAATTAAATAGTAGAAAATTTATATTTTATTATTCACATTTATTATAATAAATAAAACAAGAAAATAAATAAATAAATATGTATTATAAACTACAAACTCTGAAATTTTCTTTTAGTCGATTTTCTACTATTGTTGAATAACGAAGTGTTACTCTGAATACTCCAGCAAAAATCAGCCATCATGTGTGCATCCCAGCGACCCTGGTATCGTTCCTCCTCCATTGTCCGGATATCTTGGTGGAATCGTTCGCCCTGTTCTTCACTCAAGTCTCCTAGATTTTCAGGAAAACGATCTAAGTGACTGTGCAGGTAGTGTACTTTGATGCTCATGTTGCATCCAGATTCTGGAAGTGAGTTAACATCTCTTCAACGTGCGCAACGTAATCATACCCCTTGTTATTTCCTAAGAAATTTTGAATAACCCATACAAACGAATCCCATGCATTCTTCTCAATTTCTGACATTGAACTGCCAAATTCAGTATCGTTCACCAATTTGCGAATTTGTGGGCCATCAAATATGCCTGCTTTCAGCTTTTCCATACTTAGATTGGGAAACTTCCTTGAAATATACTGGAAACATTCACTATCTTTGTTAAGTGCTTTAACATATTGTTCATCAGACCAAGTTTAATGTGAAGAGGGGGGTAATATGATGCGATCTCGGGGCACTAGAGCCACATTTATAACATTTGGCGTACCTGGAACTAGTGTTTCCCTAGAAGGCCAATTGTTTTCTCTTCCAATGTTCTGTTTAGCTCTGCTGTCCCACTAACATAATAAAACAAGGATATTTTGTAAAGCCGCTTATTGGCCTAAGAGGAAATTTACCATCTTAAGATCAACACAAATTACCCACTTATGTTCATCATACTTTATCTTCTTCATGACCAATGCAATTACAGAGTATTCTTCTTTACTTTGGTTGAATGTGCGATCGGCAAGGAGTGAAATTTATTTCCATTATGCAAAAGGACACACTTCAAGCTGCGTTTTGATGAGTCGATAAATAAACGCCATTCGTTTGAATCATATCTCTGTAAGCCCATGGCAGTCATAAAACCAGAAATATCTGTGCAGTACACAAAGTCATCCTCTTCAGCAAAATAATGAAGTAAGTCTTTTTCTCGAGTACGGTAATACGAAACTTTAGTTTCTTTAGTTATGAGAACCTGTTTCTTTCATCCGGGACGCAAGTAATTCAGAAGATCTTTTCGACAATCCAAGGTCTCTAATTACATCATTAAGCTAATCTTGATTCCATGGTCTCGGCGAGAAATGTTTGTGTGGGATGAACTCGTCATTTTCAGCTGTAGATGGTAGTGCTGGATCTGACATATCTGATTGGTAAGACATACTTGAGGTTGAGTGTCCTGGTGAAGATGAAAGCACATGACTACAGCTTGCACCCTGATCTTGAGCATATTCTATTTATTGTGAATGTAGAACTGCAAGTGTAAACCCATCAGCAGACCTCGTGGGGTAAAGACCATCGCATATGTTTTCCAAAACCGCTTTTGTACTTAAACAAAAAATAACACTCGGATGCGTGGTTCGCTGTTTCTCTCCATAGCATAGGCTTCAAAATTTCCAAGTGTCGTCTGTAAAATGAAAAAAAAAATTGAAATCAGGAATATGAAGAATTCAAATTTTTAATTAAGAAATATTGTAATTATAAATATTCCAAATCTATTAATTTATACTTACTTTATCGTTAGAAGACTTCATAGATAAATTCAATCGACATGGAATGCATATAGTACTCGGTGTCCAATGCTGGTTCAAATTGTGCGGATAGATATTATAGCAATCTTGATATGACTTTTGCAATGAAGTTAAGAAGCACTTCCGGTTTTTTTTCCCGGTGATATATTGGCCGCACACATAACAAAATTAAATCTGGATCGTTTTTACATAAAAATGTTCTGGCTTTCTGGCTCATTTTATTATATTTGAAAATTGTTTTAACTTCTAAGCTGTATGACTCTAATTTTTGTGTAGGTATTAAATGATGTTTGCGTTATCGCAAACACTTCTTGAATGAAATAAAAAGGGTCAAGGAGATCTTATAAATACTGATACTATAATTTGGGATAACCCTTTGTGTGGATACAGTTTGTGTGTGCTGCAAATTTTTATTATTCCCAAGAATCCTAAAAAACATTAAGGACTTTTATAAAAAAAAAAAAATCATCCGTTACAGGTAGCTAACGGAAAATAAGAGCACTTCAGCGTACACGCACATTTATGAGCGTTTTATTACTATCCTACCGCAATCGTAAAAATTAAACAATCTTTTGTTTATTACTTATTTTTTTTTTAATTATTAGAATCATAAAAATGTCATAGAGGTTTTTCCCAAAGGGGTTTTGCCAAAATGCGTGTCGTAAAATGCACCTGAGTTTTTATGTTCTGCATTTTCATTATATAGTAGGTACAATTTTCTACAGTGCTTGTAAATATGCGATACCTTCAATTAATTGTAAATAAAAATGTAAAGCATGCATCGATTTTTATGATCCATATCTAGTTTAATTCTCATAATATGTAGCTTTACTACAAAAAATAAAAAGTAATATTTTTGCAGTTTTCGATTTTTTCCAGATTTTTGTTTTTCAATTTTTTTTAGCATTTTTTTTTTTTGCTAACAATTTGTTTCATAACTTTGAAACTATTGATCGCATTAAAAAAATTTGTACACGTTATTTAAAGATATTGTAAACCTTAATTTTTGTAAATTTAATTTGACAAAATCGGACTAGTTGTTTTTGAGTTATGACAACATAAGTGGAGAAATGTCTCAAAATATTGTCAATTTTACTTAAAAAATTAAAAAAAAAAAAATTATCCATAGAATTGAAAAATTTTACCATTTTTGTACTTAGGCAGCCATGATGCATCAAATCTATATAGTGGTTAGTCAAGCCTTTTTTTGCTGTTGACCTGTGTAATTTAATTCACTAGGAAATTAAATTCTAGACTTAAAGTTAAATTCACTAAATTTATATTAATTTTTTGTTGAATTAATTCATTGAATTTTATAAAGGAATCAGAAATAAATGATTTCATTCAATCAATAAATCGAATGAAAATGTATTTATTTAATTCCTAATTTAATCAAAATATCAATTCATTAAAAAAATAATTATTTCACGTTTTTACTTGCACCCTCAAATATAATTTTTAGTTTGTTCGAAGTTTTTGATTGTTAGTATTTTATACCAAAAATATCAATTTTATTTATTATTTATTTCAGATTGCGAAATTTTCATTTTCGCTTTATACTCTAATTGAAGCAATGGACATTAAGGGAAGGCTTGGTATGGAATAACTGTTGAAAGGTCATCGAGAACCTATTTCAATTTAATATTTTACAAATCGTTTAAGTTGAATTAATATGAAATATGCACTTTTTAATTAATATGAAATATGCACGTAGTAATCCAATACAAGAATATTTATGCTATCAGACAAAAATGTTGGCTCTGATAGGAAAAAAGTAGTAAAATATAGTTTAATTTCAGAAAAACCGCGGATTTACTTGTTAATACTTCATATTTATTTTTAAAAATTTGATACCCAAATGTTACCCATTATTTACCATAAAAATTAACAGAAAATATCTTATTTTTCAAATTTTATGTATAAAAAATTCGTAAAAACATTCAAAACTTTAATGAAATTTTACGAAAGTCTGTCACATAAGTGAAAAAAAACTTGGTACGCCATTAATATCAGCGTGACCGAAATAATATTCAAGGGTCGGTACTTTTGTTTTTCGATTTTATTCATGTTTTTAAAACAAATTACTTAAATCATTTACTTTTTTTATTCATTAATTAAATCTGATGATGTTTTTTGGAGAACTTTTTTGGCCGTGGTGTTAATGGTACTAGAATAAAAACCAAAAATGGTAAGTAATAATTTTACAATTTTTGTTTAGTTAACGTTTTTTCTTGTCACTGTTCTATTAGACGCTTAACTGCCTAACGCAGTAACAACGTCGCAGATTAATACACAATTGTGACATACACTGAGAGAATTATCTGCATGATATCAATGAATTTTTGCATTAGATCTATGAATTGTCACTGGAATCGTCACTGACACTTTTTATTAAATTAGTGCAGTTTTCATAAAATTTAAAGAAAACTTTTATATTATTTATAAAAATTTCATATGACTAATGAAAAAGTTTCATTAAAAATAGTTCAATTAAAAATATGAAGCTTTTTCATGCAGTTCAAGAAGTTTTTCATTCACATTGTGAGGAAAACTTTATTAGTTTTGTGTAAAAATGTCCTTAAAACTCGTCCAAGGAATTCTCTCAGTGTATGTCAAAAAATTTTCATATAAGAAATTTTCAAATGTCAAGAGTGAGATAGAAACTAAAACCCCCATATAGTTTGCACTGATATACCTTTCTCCTTTTAGACTTCTGTACTTCCGATTCAAAGCTGTGGGTATGTAATCTGTGCACAACTTTTTGATGCTGGTTTTGTTTTTTCAACATATGTTTAAGTAATATTTCTTTTCTTTATGTTGCTTGTGAGTTTATTTTTTTTTTGCCAATGTTGCCAGTTCAATTTTTTTAATGTTTAAAAGAAGTGTCTAATATGAATAATTCGTCTGAAAAGTATCACATAAACGATCTATCGAACGATTGATCGAAATTATCAAAGATCGATTGAGCTAGAAGAGCGACCTAGTTCAGTGAAATCAATTGAACTAGAAAGAGAGCTTACTCAAACGAACTAGATTGCCCAAGTCTAGTATTGGTTGTTTAAAGTATTTGTATGCAAAAGATTTTAGCCCTTTTACTATCCTTATACCAGAGACCGAAAATAACAGTTATCCCGAAAACATTAACTCAAAAACTCTCTATGTTAGAGTCAACGGAGACGAATACTATTATATACCAAACGATTCGTATTGAAGTGCTCTTTCAGAATCTATTATGATCTTAAAGAAACGATCTCAACTCCACAGTTAAGAATTATTTTTCAACGAAAAAATAAAAGATCGGATGAAACTCTTAATAAGAGAGTTTTATTTCACCTTCATTACATAAAACTCTTTTGAGGAGTTTTTTTTTTCCGTCTGGAATAAAACTCTTTTGAGGAGTTTTATTTTTGCAGTCAGAAAATAAAGCTCGTTTGAGGAGTTTTATTTTTCCGTCTAAAATAAAACTCATTTCTTCTTTTTTTATTGACTTTATTTGCTGTAATGTGTGTAGTAATTTATTTACTTAATTTAAGAAATATAACTTTTTCCAAATTTTCTGCCGAAAGATTTGAACACAGGTCGCTCAATACCAATTAAGGAGCAGAAGATGCTCTTTCCACGCTTACCTGAGTTGCAGGTACATACTGTATAGTTTTTGCCAATGTATAAAAGTACGGATAGTGTATTCTTTTAGCCTCCCATAACTTAAAAAGAGCTTTATCAATCGATAAGGACCTTGGAGAAAAATTGTCGTTTTCATAGAAACCTTTCTTTCATTCTCATTATCACTTTCTTCGCTTTCTTGTTCCATATCTTCATATATAAGAAATAAAACAACAACCATTTAATAATAGGAATCAAACTATAACAAATTAAAAACCCACATGTTTTCATTTTAATGACTATTTTTTCAATTGCAATGCAAGTGATTTGATTATACTGCCTTACAAATTGTAATGATCTGGCAAACGGCAAGCTTTGAGTGTCAATTTACATAAAATGAGTTTTATTCTCTGACGGAAAAAATAAAATAAAACTCCTCAAATGAGTTTTATTTTAGACGAAAAAAAAAACTCCTCAAAAGAGTTTTATTTAATGAAGGCGAAATAAAACTCTCTTCTTAAGAGTTTCATTCGATCTTTTATTTTTACGTTGAAAAAAAAACTGTTTTGGATGGTTTTTTTTCTTTTAAGCCACAAAATAACTGTTTTAAAGGAACTTTTTTGATATCACTTATAACCGTTACGGTCCCTGCCTTATACACATTTTTAAATATGTTCATTAGGATATTGTTCATTTAAAAAGACATTGTATGGATAACCTGTTCATCAGGGCAATATAGTTGCAACATTTGAAGATTTTGTTAATGAACCTTTATCTCCGAAAAAAGGTGCGTTTGGTGTATCTCGTATACTAAGAAAGCTAGAAGCTCAAAATTTGGCATGACAAGAACTAATGACCAGAACAAAATCAAGAAAAGCATTTTTGACTATTCGAATATTATAGTGGTAAAATGGGCTGAGAACTCGATTTTCGGGTCCATTTTTTGTTGGGTACATGTAAACCTTTTTCTTTCGAATTTAAGGCCCGTAACAAGAATCTGAAGTCAAAATAGAAATATATCCACAAACAAAAAGTCGGTAATGAAAGGGTAAAGATATTCGCATTTCTTTTTACAATACATTTATACACAGTTTTTACTACATTATGTAGTTATATTTTAATGTGTAATTGTTTCCAGTTGACCTTTTTTGCCGTTTTTTGCAGTTGTTTTCACTACATTATTTAGTTATTTTTACTAGTGTGTGTGGGGCGTTGTGGTGTAATGGTTAGCGCGTTGGACTGTTACACAGATGGTCCCGGGTTCGATTCCCGGTGACGACAACATCAATTTAGCAAAATAATATGTATGAGTTTTCTATCACTTATATGTATCGCTGCGCCCACCTTCGGTGTTCCCATAGCACTTAACCCCACCGAAGGAAAATAATGAATCAGGGCTATGAAACAAAAAGCTTCAATAAATTCGCTAACTCTACATCAGGTGGCGACCAACAACTGTTCTAAGACTTATAATCTCGCGCAATTACAGTGTTGCCATGTTTGAAGCGCTTCATCTTTCACCAACTTTCATCTCTCCACTATCCCCTTTCCAAAGAAAGGAAGAATTTCCTGAGTGTTGCTTCTCTTAAAAAAAAAAGAAAGAAATTGCAGCACATAGAACACAACAATCGCCTAACATTACATTCGAATACTGAACTAAGATGAATGCCGATACGAGATTATGGTGTTTGAAAGACTAAAGGGGTTTACTTGTCAAGGCGTGAAAAATATTTTGAAACAAACTTTTTAAAAGTGAATTAAATCATTATAAAGTTAAATTAAGTTGAATCAAAATTTTGTATTTAGGTATTCATACAATATTTTTAGGTGAACATTTGAAAAGTCTAAGAGCTTTCGTTGAGCAATTGCAGTAATGTAATCCGTAAAATTGATTATAGCTTATTTGGGTACCTTTTAAATCAGGAGTATCAAATTTGGGGCAAATTGGTTAAACACGTTTTCAACCCAGTATTATTAAAGGACTATGATTTTTTTATCGGATACAGTGGTTTAAAAAAAAAACAATAATATCATATTGACTAATAAAAAAACTGTAAACTGAGAGAATTATCAGCATGATATCAATGAATTTTTGCATTAGATCAATGAATTTTTGAATTGTCACTGGAACTCGTCCATTTGAGCTTTTCATTAAATTAACGCAGTTTTTCATAAAATTTTATGAAAAATTTCAAATTATTTATTAAAAATTTCATACGACGAATGAAAAAGTGTCATTAAAACTGTGAAGCTTTTTCACCTAGTTTTAGAATATTTTCATTTACATTGTGAAGAAAACTTGACTAGTTTAGTGAACAAATTTCATTAAAACTCGTCCAAGGAATTCTCTCTCGGCGGAAATTTTTGATTCAAAGTTGCCAAATAATTGTTTTAAAGAAAACCGATTATTTCACTTTTTTATGGCACTTTTTTAAGTTTTTTTTAATATAAAAACGCTTAAATTTTTATATTTTTAATTGTTATTTTGATGATAAAATACGAAAATAAAAATTAGTTTATCGATTGTATATAATTTTAAAAAGCTTTGTTGGGCAGCATGATAATTTTATATACACTAAGTTGAAAATATACCAAAATTAGTTTCGTTTTCACTTAAACTAATAAAATGTCTAGTTATAATTCAAATACTACTACTTTAAAAAAATATAGTTTTAGGGTTGCCATATGACAATTTTATAAAATGGTTATAAAACACCATATTTTTTCAAAAAAAAAAATTTAAAAATCGGTTATCTTTAAACTTATTTAAAATTTTTAATAAAGATTTGCCCATAAAAAAATAGTAAACTAAATTTTTAAAATTAAATTTCACCGTCTACACAGAGAACAAAAAATCATAGTTAAATCAATTATTATATCATATTTAAATTGAAATCTTATTCTATTACGAAATTTTTTAAATTAAATACAAATCTTATTGAACTAAATATTATTTGACTAACTACGGGTTAGGGGAATAAAAAGAAAGATGGCTTCTTAGTTACCATATTTTTGAGGGAATTATATAAAAATAAAAAAAATATCGGGTTTCTTTAAGCGTTATAAAATTTAACTTTGATTTTATTTAAACTTATTTTTAATGTTAGGTTAATTTTAGCTTTAAGAGTTTTAGGGTTTTAAATCTTAAATTTTAGATTGTGGATTTTAACAATTTTAAATGTTCACAATTTCAATTTTAAATATTTCACTTTAGGGTGTTTTTGTCTTTCACTTTTTTTTTTTTTTTTTTTTTTTTGTAAATTGAATTTGAATTTATTTGACAATCCCATACAACAAGATATATATATATATGTATATATATTTGCGGTTGCCGGTTTATAGCTGTTGTTCGCTTGATGGTTGGAAAAATTTTGACTTCTTCTTTGCCCTTATTACTTGCTGATCGTTTGACTAGTGTGTAGTTCATTGCAGTTTCGATCATAACAGCTGATGTCAACTAGGGTTAGTATGGCAATGCTGTAGGCCAGGGATGGTTATTTTTAACAATTGTTCACGGCGCGTGGAAAATATTCATGTTAAAATAAATATTTTTGTATTTTAATTAATATTTCAACATTATAGATGTGTCTTGTGCAATTTAAAAATACGTAGGACACTTTTAAGACTAAATAGAAAACAAACTTTGTTCGATTTCAAAACTGTTTCTATTTAATTTATTCATCTATTTAATTTAATGTTGTTGTTATTTCTGTGTGTACTTAAGATTCATATTTTGTCAAAATCTGGATTTTGTTTCTATTTAATTTAATATTTTTGATTGTAAAATTTTATTTTGTAAAAAGTTTTCTCTGAATTGCCTGAAAACAAATTTCGCTAATAAATACGATAAACTTGTAAACTACTTAACGAAATCTTGAACATGGTGTTTTCATAAATATTACACACAATAAATAATTTATTTATATCTAAAAATTTATTTGATTACATTTACCTAATTTGATTTAGTTGATCACATAACAAATTTTTTATTAACACCTACAAACCCACATTGCCAAGTAATGTTGATGTTGTTGAACAAAACCAATTAAATTTTTGTAAATCAATAAAAATTTTCTTCACAAAACAAACGAAAAGTTTCTAAAATTAATGAAAAACTTGATACTTTTTATGAAGCCAATTTTTTATTGAAACTGCTTCATGCAACTTTTAATTGAAACAAATTATAGTTTTCATAACATTTTATGAAGTTTAGGTTAGGTAGGTCGAAAAGAGGATTCGGAGAAGGGAATGCTTCCCTTAGTCCGACTCAAGTCCTGAGGACTTACACTTAAGCCAGAATGTCCGCTTGTTGTGCGCTCTAAAAATCGGTCCCATTTCTATTTGCTACCCCATTAACTCCGTCGCACTGACGAAATTCCTCAACCTCTTCCATCCTATGAATCTAAGAACCCCCAATGTGGATATTGGGTTACTGGATAGTATTCCGGCCCGGATTCCGGCAAATGCCGGGCATTCACAGAGATATAGTGTTCCAAGGTCTCCTCGTCCTCCCCACAGGCCCTACGCACTCCCGAGTCCACTCTACCAAAACGGTGGAGATGGAGATGAGTCCTCAGGTCGAGTGTCCGGTGAGGATTCCCCCGTCCTGTCCCTGTTCGGGTTGCCCCAGAGAAACCCCGTAGTCCTGCCAACACCCGCATTCTCCCAGATGGTCCTATGCATGTGTCAGCCCAATTTACCAGCTCCGCCTTGAGAGCTCGAAAAGAGCTAGCGTTCGCCAAAGTGACTAATTCCAGGGAAGATCCTCCCCTAGCCAATTCATTAGCCATTTCGTTCGCCGCTATACCACAGTGTCCCGGCACCCATATAATCTCAATGCGTCCCCGTGCAGAGAAATCGTTAACA